>CAUYQG010052709.1:0-23532 GCA_963574415.1 Tarsius wallacei
GGGCAGGAAGAGGAAGGGTGTGAAGGATCCCTTGATTTGGTGTTAAGCTGACCTCAGTTGTAAGCTCTGTGACCTTGGGCTACTTACTTACCCTCTCAGGCGCTGTTTCTTTTTTAAGGAAAACCATATTATAAAACCTACTGTTTAGGTTTTTTTTTTCCTTGAAAGATGTAAGTAAGAGAGATGTTCCCCTTCACACAGCCCCTGTGTACTCATAATAGTGATTGTGAGCCGGGCTCGGTGGCTTAGCCTGTAATCCCGCGCCTTGGGAGGCTGAAGTGAATGGATTGCCTGAGCTCGCGGGTTCGAGACCTGCCTGGGCAACTTGGCGAGACCTCATCTCTACAATAAATCAAAAAAATTAGCCGGGTGTGGTAGCGCGTACCTGTTAGTTCCAGCTCCTTGGAAGGCTGAGGCAGAAGGATCGCCGGAGCCCAGCAGGTTGAGGCTGCGGTGGCCAGGAGCGGCCACTGCACTCCAGTCTGGGCGACGGAGTGAGACGCCAACTCAAAAAAAAAAAAAAATAGCAATTGTGGGTAAGCACAGATATTCCCTTACATTCAGCTACATATAAGGTATTTCTGCAAGAACAAGTACACTTATCAGTATTTCTAAGACTGCAACATACCTTTCTAAAATTCAAGCCATTCTTAGGTTTGAGAACACAAAAGCCTTTGAGTAAAGAAATACTTAAAACTCTACTGACTATTCTGTTTGACTTCGGATCACTTTCTATTAAGCTGAATCCCCTCAGGTCAGCCAAGGGATCGTTCCTTCAGTGCTGTTTGACCTTAGGCTAAGGGAAGTGAAGGTGAGGGCTGGGGGGTCTCTCACTATAGAATATATAGAATGTCTGCAGATGGAGTCAGAAATCTCTTCAGGCAATGATGCTGAGTTGTGTGTAAATCATGGCTTTTAAGAACACAGTTCTTTTTGTTTTACTCTTAAGTTCAACATACGAATCACTTAGAGGTATTTAAATGCTTTCACAAAACTATATTTCATTCTCAAAAAGTATTTGTACAAAATAGGTTTACTTACTAAATGTTTGTTGCTTTATTACTATATATTCATACATTTTACACATAGGGAAACTTGATGTGGTTTAATAACATTTCCTGTGCTTGCTCTTTACTTTGGCAGGGAGTGGAAAGGGGGAGGAAGGGGAAGTGCTTTTTTTTTGTAAACTGTAGAGCATTAAAAATATAAATTCCTACCATAAAGTCATGTAATAAAAGCTGAAAGCCAGTCACCAAAAGTTGAATTAGGAGTTCAAGGCCTGAGTAACACAGGAGGGGTGAGTTTTCATTTTTCTTTATTAAGAGAGTAATGAGGTTTTTCAGTGCTTGGCATTTCTGATTGTGGGTTCATAACAGAAAAATTCATTGGTGATTAACAATTGCCATTATTGGAAACAAGTCTTATGTCTGTGTTCATCTCTGGTAGATGAAAAACTGGAAGAGAAGATATTTTCAATTGGATGAAAACACAATAGGCTACTTCAAATCTGAACTGGTATGTTGCTGTGTTGTAAATGTTGTTTAAAAATGTTGGAGAAGTGTTACACTGAAGTGATTACATAATTTCTCGTACTGTTCTCTATTTCTAGAATAATTCTAGTTTTGAGAGATACATAGTTTATTTTGTTGTAATGCTTTTGGTTAATGACATTTTTAAAAAGTACATCTTAAGTAAAATCCTATCTTCAAAGTGGTATTTCACCATGAAAAATCTAAAAATATCACCATCTCCCTGTCTATAAATTTCCTCCACAGGGGCATTAGAGAAGCTGGCGTAAAGAACTACATCTCTAAAAGTAAACATTTAACCCTCTGTGTTTCTATCTTCTCTTGACATTTTCTTTTCCTATTTTACAATGACTCTTAACTTGCTTAACATAAGATGTTTTTGTCCTATCTAAAGGTAATCAAAGATCAAAATTCCCTTTTTCTTGTTTGAGTTGCATCCTTATTTAAAATATTGTTGTCAGCCGGGTTTGGTGGCTCAGTCTGTAATCCCAGCTCTTCAGGAGGCCGAGGTGAGTAGATAACCCGAGTCAGCGGATTTGAGACCAGCCCGGGCAACTTGGAGAGACCTTGTCTCTACAATAAATCAAAAAATAGTGAGGCATGGTAGTGCGCGCCTGTAGTTATGGCAACTTGGAAGGCTGAGGTGGAAGGATTGCCGGAGCCCAGCAGGTCAACCGAGCCCAGCAGGTCAACACTGGGGTGGCCGTGTGTGCCACTGTACTCCAGCCTGGGCGACGGAGTGAGATTCCACCTCAAAAATAAATAAGTAAATGAATGAATGAATGAATAAACAAACAAACAAACATACATGCATACATTGTCAGTTGACCCGAGTTCCACATTAGCTTGTTGGGTAAATTGAATACAGTTCTGTAGTTTAAACATCTATCCTCCCTCTCCTTAGTGTATGGGTCCTTTGAGAGGAGAATCATATACTTTATTTGAATGAAGGCACCAGTACAGTACTGTCCACTAGAACTCTCTGCATGGATGTAAATGTTCCATATCCGCATTGTCCAATGCCGCTGGCTGTATGTGGCTAGTGTGACTGAGGAACTGACCTTATTTCATTTTAAAACTACACTGATTTTATTTCATTTTCATATAATTTAAATTTACATAGTTACACATAGCCAGTGGCTACTGTATTGGACAGCAGAGCACTAGAGAATAGGAAAGGAATATTTTGAGATTTACCTCAGGAGTCAGCTTTTCTGGGAAGCTTTTGGACTTTGGGTTAAATGTCTTCTCTTTATATGCCCCTGGTACCCATGTATACCTCTGTGTTTTGTAATTATATGATTAGTGCCTTTGGCACTAAATAAAATGAGCTTCTTGAGGGTAAAGACTCTTACGTTCCCTTTTATGAACACAGGGCCTGGCACTTGGTAGATAATCAATATTTTTTAATGAATGAAAAATCACATAGCTTAGCAAGAATATCCATTTTGCATGAGGGCCTTTCTCAGACTTCAAAGTTCCAGAACCTCATCTGGAAGTAGTAATTACAGTAGTTACTTGGTTCCAAAGAGACCAGACTTGCTGTCTTAGAATGCCGTACTTGTGTTTAGTTAGCAGGGTAACTCATTGATTTTGTTTGTTTATTTTTATTATTTTATTTTATGTTTTATTTTATTATTTTTAGATTCAGGGTCTTGCACTCTCATCCTGACTGGAATGCAGTAGTGCACTCATAGCTCACTGTAGCTTTGACCTTCTAGGCTTACGTGATTACTCTGCTTCAGCTTCTCAAGTAGCTGGCACTACAGGCATGTGCCACCATGCCCAGCTAATTTTTTGTAGAGAAAGAGTCTTGCTATGTTGCCCATGCTGGTCTATACCTCCTGGCCTCAAGTGATCCTCTTATCTTGGCCTTCTAAAGTGCTGTGATTGAAGGCATGAGCAACATACCTGGCCGTCACTATTTCAGTTAATGCGAATACTCTTGGGACACATCATTTATGCAACAGACACTCATTGGGCTCTCTATGACTTTGGTTCCCTGTTCTGGGAACTGGAAATAAAGAGAATGGTTTATCAAAGTTCTCTGGCCTTCAGGCATTCAGTTTTGCCAGGGAAGTTGACATGTGCCTGCATCACCAGCAGTACTTTTAACGAGACAGGAACTATTACAGAAATATTTACTAAGTTATAAAAGCCTGCATGTTGGACATTATGTTGCAAAATTTGAGAGGAAGAATGATGAGCTAGGAAAATATAGGGAGGAGATAGGGAAATTATACTGTGTAATTAGAAATATGTTACGTGTTTAGAAAATGCAGATGATAAAGCTGAAAACTTTATTATATTTATAGTTTCTGACCTTTATTAGTACTAAGATGCACAGCCCCCCCCGACATACTTTTAACATTTCTGCAATCTTAGGGGTGTGTCTTAGAGTTGCTGAGGGTCAGGGGCAGCAGCCGCAGCTACAGCTGTGCTGTAATTGTTAGGGCTTGCATGCACAGTAAGGTCCAGAAGACTCCAGCATCAAAGTGTGCAGAAAAGGGTGTTGGCAGCTTGGAAGAAAATCTCAGGGACACAATGGAACATTCTTAAGAAATGCTGTATCACCAGCACTCTTTGGCACAGAGTATGGCATGAAGTGAAAAAAACACGGGCATTGCTGGCTCCAAGTCAAAAAGTGATTCATAAAAGCTGGAATCTGAATGTGAATCTGTAACAACTTTATTTTGTTTATATTTTTTATATATGCTTAAGAATAGTATGTGATAAAAATGTTTAAAGTATAAATGAGTTCTTTTGCAAAATCTTTTTATCATGGGCAAATGTAAACATAAAGTAAATAGACAGAAATAGTCTACGGAACCCCCATATGCCCATCACCCTAGATTTCATCATTGTCAGCACATGGCTCAGCTCATCTTGCTTCTTCTGTTCCACTACCCACTTCCCTCTTTGTATTTCAAGGCAGAGTCTGAGTACCTCATCATTACATCTGTAAATACTTCAGTGTGTATCTCTAAAAGATAATTTAAACGTTTAAAAAATAAGCATAAAGGACTTGGCACAACTGAAAAACTGGTAAAAATATTTGCAACATATATGAGAGATAAAACATTAATATTTCTAACATAAAAAGAGTCTTAGAAACTGAGAGTCTTCTTTCTTATCCTCTTTGCTCTCTTTTCTTCCCATCAATCCCAAACAATTAAGATCCAAGTTTAGCCGGGCTCGGTGGCTCAGCCTGTAATCCCGCACCTTGGGAGGCTGAGGTGAGTGGATTGCCTCAACCCGCGGGTTCAAGACCCGCCTGGGCAGGCGAGACCTCATCTCTACAATAAATCAAAAAAAAAAAAAAAATCAGCCGGGCGTGGTAGTGCGCGTCTGTAGTTCCAGCTACTTGGAAGGCTGAGGTGGAAGGATCGCCGGAGCCCAGCAAGTTGATGCTGAGGCTGCAGTGGCCGGAAGCGGCTACTGCACTCCAGTCTGGGCGACGGAGTGAGACGCCAACTCAAAAAAAAAGATCCAAGTTTATTAGGTGAGGCAAAACTGTATTGGTGGTCATGGTGGGGGTCAGGAGGAACCAGCATATCCTGGTGTGGGCAGTCAGAGCTCGTGCAGAATGAGGTGGTAGTCCTTTTGGGGGGTTAGCCTAATAGGGAATGGAGAGTAATAGAAGTCAAGTTTCTTGCTGTCAGAGAAACTTGACACTTTGGTAAATGAACGTGTCAGTATGTGTGATGAAGTATGAGATATTTACATAGTTTCAAAGTACCTAGTCCCCAGAACACAGTACAAGGGGAAAAGAGTAACTTTACAGTGAAAAAACCTGGCAGATACCACTTTAATCAGGTTGGTGAAATGATTGAAATGAAATTCACTGGTATAATGTACATTGAAATCATTTACCATCTGACAGGATAGCCTGAAAAGAAGGCAACATCACTTCAGTGGTACTTCTGCCAAAAGTACATGATCTAAATCTGATCATGGGGAAGTATTAGGCATACCCAAATGAGGGATATTCTACAAAATAACAGCCTTGTAATGTTCAGAAGAGTCAAGGAAAGACTGAGGAACTGTTCCAGACTAAAGAAAAGGAAAGAGGTGTGACAGGCAGAAGATGTCCCTGCTTCTGAACAGAATCATTTTGCTCTAATAAAAGACATTTTGGGCATGATTTTCTGATTTTGATGGTTGTTATCTAAGAGAATGTCTTTATAGGAAATACACATTGAAACATTCAGGGGTAGTGTGGGCCAGGTCAGTAATTCACTCTGAAATGGCTCAGGAAAATCAATTCTTTGTGCTATATTTTCAACCTTTGTTGTAAATTCATGATGGTTTCAAGGTTTAAAAAAAGAAAATCGAGGAGAAATATCTGGTAGGAAAATGAACAAAAGCCGTAAGTAAACAATTTGTTTAAAAATCAAGAGGTCCTTAGAAATATAAAAACATATTATTCAATATCATTGATAATTAGAGAAATGCAAATTAAAACTGCACTGAAATACTTCTCATCTAGCATGAGAAGTCTGTGATTGAAGAAATTGGCAGGCCCCCTCTCCTAAAAGCAACTATAAATGCCATTCTATAAACAAAAGGAACCAAGACCTTGTGGAGAAATGACTGATTTCATAGCTGGAGCAGGGAGAATACAAGCTGAGCCCAGAATATCAGGTTGTGTCAGAAAATAAGAAAGTGACTCAGAGAATGAATAGGACATGTCAAAGGGACACGAAACCACCTTGAAGGGGCTTTCCATGACCAAAACTCAGACAATTTAAGTAACAAAATAAACAATGATATTACTGGATTATAAACCATAGAATAAAAAAAGTCATGAATAAGTAAATGGAGAAGGAAAAGCATTTCCTCAGAGTAAAGTTCTATCTTAATCTATATAGATGAATTGATAGGGATAGAAAATTCACCATTTGACAGCCACTGTAACAGTGGTTTCAGGCAAGAATCCTGAATGTTTGATAGAACTCATGGACAAAATTATGATGGGAAACTGGATAGTACACAGGTTGCAAGTTCTTTCCTCATAAGATACTTAACAATGACAAAGGGAAAAAGGAATTTTATAGTTACTGACAAAACTGACCTTAAGCGGGAGATCAGGGTTAACACACCAATAATGGGACAAACCACCATCAAGTATATGTGTCCTGATAATGATGCACTGAGAACAGTGTCGCACCTGTGGTTTACTGTCAAAAATGTATAATCTGAATCTCAGCACGAATAAATATCAGACAGACTTAAATTGGGAGATATTCTGTATAACTGTATAACTGGTCTGAACATTTTAAAACTCTAAAGATCATGAAAGGAAAAAAAAGACCGAAGAACTATAGAAGAGACTATAGAAGAACTGTAGAAGAGACTAAGAGGTATGGCAACTAATTACAAGGTGTGGTCCTCGATTGAACCCTGGGTCAAAAAATAGTTTCTATTTTGCTGTAAAGGAGATCCTGCTGGGGCAATTAATGAAATCTGAAGATAGTCTGTAGGTTAGATAATAGTCTTACATCAATGTTGAGTTTCCAGTTTTCATAATTGTACTGTGGTTATACAAGAACACATCCATGTTTTAGGAAATATACACTAAAGTATTTCGTAGTAAAAGTGCATCGTATCTAGTCCTTGTTTAATTTAAGGAGAGATATATGTACTCACATATTTATTTATACCTACCCAAACATAATGGTAAAACAAATGTAAAATATTAACATTTTAGAAAGCAAGGTGTAAGTTATAGAAATTCTTTGTACTATTTTTCTAAGTCTTGATGTCATGGTATATTCAGTGAAACACATATACAGTATTTCATGGAATGTGTAGTATAAGTATTATACTATTAGGAACCAGTCACATCTTATATTTGTATCTTATATCTAGTTTTATAACTTGGGTGAGGTAATTAACATGTCTACTCACTTTCCTCAGGTAAATAATAGTACATGTATTGCAGTGTTGTGGAAAGTGTAAGTGAGATAAAACGTTTAAAACCCAGCAGATGTCTTGGCACTTGTTAAATGTTTAATAAATAGTGCTTGTTAGCTTAATGGATTCATATAAAGGTGATATTCATAAAATGACAAATTTAAGTCAAAGAAGCTGGGTATTCACTGCTCTGTTGCCTTGTAAATCAAAGTGACATTCCACAAGAGGAAGTACTGCACTTACTTGGTACACAGGTCCACTGGGGGAACGTCTGATAGTGGCCATGAGACAGCTACACTGTCATTAAGGCCAGAAATCATGTTATATGTGGTATCCTTGTTTCAAACAACAGTGCATATAAGGTTATAGTTTTGGAGCTATTTTGATGATAAATGGTTTAAGAAAATGTCCTAGATGTGCTTTAAGAAAGAAAAATAATTTTCACATAAATCTCCAAGTAAGACAACTGACCCTTGAAAGCATTTTATGAGTAAATGCCATGTATCTGCTTGTTCTTTTTTTATTGCCAGGAAAAGGAACCTCTCCGTGTAATACCACTCAAAGAGGTTCATAAAGTTCAGGAATGTAAGCAAAGGTAAGGAGCAGCTCTGACTGGATGCCTGGTATAACTTATTAACACAGGATAATGCTTTAGTTTGATTAATGTGCTTGTAGATTATATTTTTCCATATTAATTGTAGTTTTAAAAAAACTTAATAGTCAAGATATGTTAGAATTTTCAAAACCCTCAGACTAAAGTATTAAAAACATTTTGTTTATTTGAAAGCTAAAAATTAGGAAACGTAATCTTTTTGTTTCTTTGAAAACTAAAAATTCAGAAATAACTTATTAATGGAAAGGAAGAGTTTAATCTGACCAACTTATAGTTACGCCATTAGATTTGACAAGCTGATGTATTAATTTTAGCATTTCAAAGGTGCTGCAGAACACAACTCTTCAAGAAAAAATGTGTTAGATGTGCCAGTGTTTGAGTAAACTGGTTTCTTCATAGTTAAAAATTTTAAAGTTGCTTTATGAACCTTTTCTGAAAGTATAACTGTATAAAATATGGAAAATTTAATGCAAAAACACCAAAATAAATGGGAAAAGATAATTTGGTTTTGTTAAATTAAATCAGTGTTTTCTCTCTTATATTTATTTATTGGCACTTACTTGGTACTAGGTAAACAAATGAAAGAAAAACTATCAAACAACTGCTATTTAAGTACAATTAGATGCATTTTTTTTTTATAACAGTGATATAATGATGAGGGACAACCTCTTTGAAATTGTAACAACGTCTCGAACTTTCTATGTGCAGGTAAGATACTTATTTGGAAATTTTAGGTTCTTCTGACAAGAAATTAATAATTTTAGAGGTGAAATAAACATAAATAAGCTTATTGCTTTTGAATTTTAAAAATATGACAACTGTAATTCACCAGCTCAATAAAATAATATTATGTAAAGAGTAAGGTTATATGTTCGAGAAATGTGAGTATTCTTAATGAATTAGTGAAATAGAACTAAATAGTATTTGGAGGAAGGGAAATGCTATTTTAACTTACATGTTAAATGTGTATCTTCAAGTTGAATTACTTGTGCACATATTTTAGAATTTTGATTTTCCTATTATGTCAATTTTTGTTAATCTTATAAAAAGGAAAGACTTGAATAATACCCATTATTAGATCTAGATAGGTTCACTAATGGTAGGCATCCCCTATTTAAGTTCAAATGTACTTTTGGCTTACCACATTGAATTATTTAAATAGAAAGTTTTTAAAAAGAAGTTTTATTTTTGCTTTATTAAAGTTACATATGCTTATTTCAGAAAATTTGGAAAATATAGAAAAAAAAATATTTTTTTATTTTAAGAAAGAAGGATTTATTGAGAAGACAGAAAAGCTCCCACAGTTGGAGGGGACCCAAAGAGGTTGCCTGAAAAAATATTTTTTAAAAGATGGTTTTTAAAACACACAATCTCATATTCAACCAATCATTTCTTTTTTTTTTTCCTGAATTCCTTAAGGCATATCTTTTTATAGTAGGTAGGGTCATACTGAATATAGTGTTATATCCTATTTGTTTCATATATTGTAGTCATTTTTTCCTATGTCATTAAAAATTCTCTGAAAACCTTTTAGGACTGCACTATACTCCACTGTATGGATGTTCTACAAGTAAACCATATCTTTATTACTCTGTTACTGAATATCCATATGCATAGTTTTCAGACATTTCCTGTGATAAGTATAATAATATGGTGACAGACATCTTTGTGCATAAATTTGTCTGAATTTCTTCAGGTTGCTGAATCAAGATTAACTGTCAGAGCATGAACCTTTTTATCTAATTGATTTCTGGAATTGTGTTCCTATAACTAAGAGTGAAAGTGTACTCTACATTTGCCTGCCTTGAGTTTTTCTTTTTAAAAAGTCTTTGTTTATATTATTGTTGATTCAAAAATATTATCCTGTATCCTTAAAGTTTTTGTATTTCTAGATTCTAGACTCTAGAAGTAGGGGGCAGTATCTCTGTACCCCTCTCAAGGCCTTGTTTAATTTGATTAATTTTGTATT
Source organism: Tarsius wallacei (assembly GCA_963574415.1). Classification (NCBI taxonomy): domain Eukaryota; kingdom Metazoa; phylum Chordata; class Mammalia; order Primates; family Tarsiidae; genus Tarsius; species Tarsius wallacei. The sequence goes on from CAUYQG010052709.1 coordinate 10,028, forward strand.
AAGGTTTTATTTACTTAAATTCTCATTGAAAGCCAGGCCCTATCTAGTAATATGATTTTTTCTATATGATTACCATCCAATACTTTTCTTAGGATTTAGGGTACTACCATAAATTATTTCTAGAAAAATAATATGTAAAATGATGTAATTTTTTTTTTACATTATACAATTACATAAATATTCTTGTAGCAGCTCCAGACAATGTGGCAGTAGATAGAGTGAAATAAAAAAGATTTTCTTGGACTTATTTCTCTCCTTGTTTTCTCTCTGGAAGTACTTATTATTGACACTTTTGATGTGTCCCATCTTAAAACATTAAGTTCCCAGCTTATATCTCTGTATAGTAAACGTGCCCAACAATGTCTGGTTTAAAAAACTGATTTCTAAAATTTTTGGAAACGATTGCCTTAGAATGACTTTGTTGGTGACAGTATTCAAATTACTGAGATAAATACATTAGCTTTATAGAAGTAGAAGATAACTTTGAGGAAAACCTGAATGAGTTCTTTTTTTCCCTTTAGGCTGATAGCCCTGAAGAGATGCATAGTTGGATTAAAGCAGTCTCTGGAGCCATTGTAGCACAGCGGGGGCCAGGCAGATCGGCGTCTTCTGTAGGTTTCCTGCTCTCTGGTGTGATACTCCTTTGGGCCCCCCACATCCTGTTAAGTTGTTTTTTTTCTACCCCTAATCCATCTGGTTTCTTTCTTTATTGAGATTTATTTGCATGTTGACTTTTATACCAATTGGACTTGCAAAAAATAATGCATTTCTAATTTAATGCTTCCTTGTAGTGTTATGTATACATAACTTTCTGTGCATTGTATTGTGTTAAATGCACAAGCAGGGCAACTAAAGAAAAGCATTTCCTTGCTTTGTTTTAGGAATTCTAACTTGTCAGTAGGTCTAGATTTGGCATAATTTGACAGATTCTTAATATGATATGTGGTCTAATTATTTAAGACCTTTGGTTGTAGTATTATAGTTTTGTGAACATCTCAATTTCCTCTTTACTTCCTGTTAGTTAAGGTTTTTTGTTTTTTGTTTTGGCTTAACTGTGCCATAAGACCACTGAGCAGCTGGAGTTTTAAATGCAATTCAGTGCTCCCAGTTAATATTTTCCATTTCATGTTTTCATTCTCATTTTCTAGCAGGTTGATTTAAAAGCCTGCTTCTGAAAATTACCGTAATTATCTTCGTGGTAGTATGGTAGTAAAATTGAAGCAACATTCTACTGAGAAATGATAAGAAAAAATTTTAAATTTATCATGTTCAATCAAGTACATAATAAGAATTAGATTTGGCTTTGAAATACTTTGGCTACTGATCTCTGATGTGAAAATACAGATTCTACAGGGGAATGAAAAACTATAATGTGCTTAAAATGTAGTACTGCCATCTACAGAATACCTTCTGTCTCGTATATAGCATGCTAGCCTTCATTATCTAGGTTTACTATAAATGCTAGGGATTTGTACTTTTAGTGTTGTTCCTGGTAGTAATATTATAATACTACCTTTTATTACTTTCCAGTTAATGATAAATACAGATTAATACATAGAAATTAATTTTTCTCCTTTCTTGTTTAACCCATTTAACTTACATCTTTTTGGAATATCTAAGAAGTCACTTTCATAGGTATTAATTTTGTAACTTCTGTATATTATGTGACTTTTTCAACAGTCAGAGATGAGACTCTCTGCAAAAACAGTGTCTCTTGGGAAGAGGAAAAGTTGGAGAAGGGTGTTTGTGTTTTGTGCTTTGTGGTGGGGGCAAGTTGGACTATCTAGCTTTGACTATCAGCAGAACTTTCTCTTTTCCTCCCTCTCCCCAGTATAGGTTAACTCTAATCTTAGCTTTGCACTGTGTTCCAGATGCGGCAGGCCAGAAGGCTGTCGAACCCTTGTATACAGAGGTATACATCAAGAACTGGTGAATGCAGCACGTATGTGGGCTCTCACGCAAACGTGCCTTCTTAGTAGAGGGCCCATACTTACTCACTACTTACAACTGATCATAGAAAGTTGAGTTAACCAAACTGCCTTTTGCAGTTATCATAACTGATTTTGTCAATACTAACGCAAACTATTTCACTGTAGTCATCAGGTTGGATATGTGTATTTTAAAAAACAAGATTAAAAAAAAATACAACTTTACTAATGGAAAGAGACATAAGCTAGCTTCTAAAAATTAATTTACTGAATTGCTGCAAGAGTTTCAATTTCTATACTTCATTTATTTTGAGACTTTAAAAAATACTACAACACTTAAGAGATGCACCTTTGTCCTAATAATATATGCAGACTCGTGCATGCAAATGCATTGGATAAACTGTATATTATTATAGTTTGCATGGCATTTGAAATCTTTGTTGCAATTTAGCCATCTAATAGGGCTCTATAGTGTTTTGGTAATTTGTAGCACTTTGTTTTCAAAGCCACTAGTATCATAAATGGACTCAATATATTAGGAACTAGATGGCAGTGCATTTAGAATGGTCATATTTAAGGAGATCTTCAGATTTGATCTAGTTAGAAGCATATTGAAATTAATATTTGCAACTGATCATTATTTCACTGTAGTTTAAAAAATTAAATAGGTATCCTTAACTGTTACCTTTAAATTAAAATCTGAACCCGTATGAATATATGACATATTTAAAACTAAATAAATGAAATTAAATAAAAAGTGAAAAGACTTTGCTATTATTGGTTACAGTGAAATTCAGGGAAGCAAAAACTAAGTTTTGTCAGACTGACAGCAAAATGATATGTGAAAAATGTTGATTCCTTCTTATTAAGGAAATATGGCCTTTCATTGTTGTATCGGGCATTTTCATTTTTTTATCTTTCTAAAATATGTGGGAAAAACTGTTAAAACGACAAAGCAGATAGGTTCCCTTTTAGACACTTCAGTTGCAATTGGAACACTGTATTTTAGTTTAGACTGGCTGAGTCTTCAAAGTGTCATAAGCTGCCAAATTCAGCTTTGGTGACAGAACTGGTTTCTTAGTAGAAATGGTTGTTGGCTGTCGTTGCTTTAAACTCACCCCTGAAAATGCATTGCTTTGGGAAGGAACTTGCTCATGTATGCTGCATGGCTCGTGCTTCTGCTTTGTGTGTGTGTGTTTGTGTGTGTTTTGTTTTTCAGAGAATCAAGTCTCACACTGAGTTACTTACTCTCTTGTCCCTAGTGATTGACTGTGTCTGACCACTTCTCCTCTTTATAGGAGCAGCCCCACTGTCCTTCAGAATCCAAGCACACTTTCCGTCCTGCCGGCGCAGCAGCCACCGCCTCACATTCCACAGCCTCTCGCAGCCACTCTTTGGTCTCAAGCTTTTCCATGGAGAAGCGAGGATTTTACGAATCTCTTGCCAAGGTCAAGCCAGGGAACTTCAAGATCCAGACTGTCTCTCCAAGAGAACCAGCTTCCAAAGTGACTGAACAAGCTTTACTAAAACCTCAAAGTAAAAATGGCCCTCAGGAAAAAGATTGTGACCCAGTGGACTTGGATGATGTGAGCCTTCCGGTCAGTGACGTGTGAGAAGGCAGCATGTGGGCTTTGCCCTGCCTCGGCCATGCTCAGCTTCCTTACATGAGGCTTCTAGCCAAAGATGATAAGGGTGAAATGGTTTTTGATGTGTATATTATACTGCCTCTTAGATGTACTGTTTATAAGCTGGTAAACCAAGAATCTAGGGAGTGGCCAAACTAAATATAATTTCTTTAAGAAAGAAAAGGAAAAATCCCAAGCGTCTCAGTATCTGTCTGAAGATTTGTGTGTTTTCGTTTGGGTAGTAAAAATGTATGTGACTTTTCTTTTTCCTGGTGACTTTGACAGTTTAAATGTTTAACAATTTAAACATTAAAAGTGCTTATTAATTATTTTGGTCATTTAAAAATGCTACTATGACTTCCTATTAAATGTTTGCCATTCACACATTCTTATTGGTTAATATTTCTAAATGAAATATTGCCAGACTAAGATATCTAAACGTATGATGTCCGTGGTGCTGTAAAACTTATACTACAGTGTGACTATTTTGAAATTATAACCATTTTTGATGCCCTGGATCTTGAGATGTGAGGGTTGTAGATTGTACTGGGGTAGAAAAAAGGGGAAAATTAGAATTCAGACAATTGTATCTTAGACATTTGTTTGAAAATGCTTAGTCACAACTTCAAGCAATGGGTGTTAAAAAAGTTATCTGGTGGGAAATTTTTGGGAGATCTGATTTTTTTAAATCAAAGTTTTATAAATAGTTTTTATTTCTCAATTTGGATCCGTGAAAGACCTCAAGTTTATATGTAAAGACATAACTGCCCTTAGTCATGAACTTGTTGTGGCCTCTACTTTTTGTCACTAATAACCTATTTCAAGTGCCTGTGTTTTTTCATCTTGTTTAGGAACGTTTGGAGATTAATGTGCTTAAAAGTCCTACATGATTGGTTTTAAATATTGGAATAAAATTAATTCTTAGTAGCATAGTTTAATATGTTAAATAAGATAGCATCTTATGCTAGAGATACCAGGATGATGGTATTCTACTACCTGTGCAATATAAATGTTTTAAAAATCAAATTTAGTCATGGGGATTTCATAAATATAACAACCTTTCTAAAGAATCCTTAGTTTCATGTGTTGGATTACAGACCATTTTTGCGGTTCAGTCTTAAACGTTTGCTTTAAGAAAACATCTTGAATTTCACATGCTGCTATTTTATGGTATTTTGCCATTTTACAGTACTGTTTTGTTTTGAATTCATACATATCATCGAAAGTTTCTCCTTTTCATTTTCTAAGATGACTTCTTGTCTGAGACAGAGAAAGAGAAATTTCCTACTACAGTGGTCGGGTCCAGAGGTTAAGATATATTATACTAGAATTACATCTGTCTAAAAATCCATATGAATAAAGAATGCACCACTCAACTTTTTATTAATAAGCTAATATTTTTTAAAAGTTCTATTTAGACTTTTTTCTCTTTTGCAGCTACATTTGAAAATGATAGGATGAAAAGATTTTAAGTAGTTATCACTTTTTCTGTTGATATGTCTATTCTAATGACTCTTTTGAGAGTTCCTTTTTCATGAACACACCTAAGAAGTCTTGTATAGACACTTTGTGATATTCAAGAGGCCTAGTGCTGTTTTTTTCTTGGGTACAGCTTTCACATTGCATGTTCATTTTGGCATATTTTGGTATTGGCGATTTGATATATTTCATGGTGGCAAAATATTAGCTCTATTTTGGGACTTTTTTATAAAACTACCCTTATTCAGTAGAATAGGAAGTTGTTCTTGTGATTGTCAGGGTCTCCTAATATTTATCTCAGTTCTTTTATAAGTCTGGAAATTATTTAATTATTTTAAAATTACACTTTTCTTGTAAATATGTCACATCTGAATTGTCAAAAATTCCTTTGAATACCTTAATATTTGCTGCATTTTTTTTCTGTATATATAACATGTCTTCTTTCAGAATGGGAATATATGTGTGTGCCTCCCAATGTTTACTGTTATGTCTGTTATCTTTATATGTCAAACTGGTTGAACACTGTAATACTCGAGAATAAACTGCTCAGAATTTATTCTGACTTATTTCTCACTTTGGTTTAACTCTTGTGTGAACAAGTAAATAAAACTAGTATGGGAATGTGTTTGGTTAATTGACTAGAATTTGCATTTTGAAGAACAATAATTATTTGGTAATCTTTGGAAGAATAAGAAACTTCAGATCTGTGAATTCTTAAGGCATAGCTTCATATCAACTTGTATAAGGAAAGATGATTTTTTGAAAAAATAACTTATTTTGGTTAATTAAAAAATATGCTCTCAAAAGCAAAATTAAATATGTTCTGAGCATAGAAATCATCTGGGTTTATTATAATGCTTGATTATTGGTTAGATTGGGCATAATGTAAGGCTGAGTGCAGATGGCATGTTGATCTTCGGTTGGGTCATTGAGATACACTCATGAAAAACCCCATGTCAAGTGTCAGAGACTGCTTTGTGGAGATATTCTCTGAAGATAATAAATGTCCCATGTCTGCTGTAGTGCACACTGTATATCCAGAACCTGGTGCACAAGTAAAGCTCCAGTGCTTCTTGAATGAGTGAGGACAGGGCATTAATAAAGAATGTATGAACTTCACATGTTGGAGAAGAGTTTCCCTATTTACTTTGAAGTATAAATCATACTTTTGAAATTCTGGAATATTCTTTCTATAATGCAGCCAACAATGATTTTAGATGTCTTTTATTCTTTATGTCCAGTCCATTGTCCTGTCCTGTTTTTTCCTCGTGTGTTCATAGAGTGTCTCATTCCATCTACTCAAGTCCTGTTGGAACTTTTCTGGGCCATCCTATTCCTGCCATTGCTCAGGCGTCACAGTGGACGTCTGGACCTGTACCTTCTTCAAAATGGAGGGACATCTTAAAGATCAACTAGGCCAAAACCCTGCTATCAATGCTGGTTGAAAGAAATTGAGACCCCGAGGAAGAGGATTTACACTGACGTGTGTGGGGCAGGTTATCAACAAAGCTGGAGCTGCTGGCTTCTACTGGTACTTTTTGGGAACATCATTAGGACCTTTACCTAGGACTTGGCTAGAGTAACTCCGTCAGATAAACCCAGTTGCTTCCTACTAGCCTGTGGGCACTCTTCTCTCCCAAGTATGTCCACGTAGTGTTCTATTCTTTTTCTCTCTCAATCTCTCTTTCTTCTAAGACCACTCAGAATATACTGTTCTCTTCATCTTAGGCCGTCAGGTCTCTGTTTAGCCGAATGACTTGTGAAAGTCAAGCCGTGGAACAGCAGCATAACTACTTGGTACTTGTGTTCTAATTTGCCACTTCTACATCGGAACACGTTTGTCATAGAATGCAAGGACCTTGAGGTTTGGGTCATTGTGTTTCACCTGTTAGGTTTTCTATGGTTCCTATTACACCATGGCTTTTACTTTATGTTTGGTACCCTATAGTTAATAATAGTAGCTAATAGTTAATACTTGGGAAGGGCTTTGTTTCCAAGAACTTATTTGGGCTTAGCAAGTGAGGTTTCAATTTTGTATCACATCCAGTCACTTAATTTTTCAAATGTGAGATTTTCTTAATCAATACATGCCATTGCATGTATAACCCATGCTTTTGTGTTCACACCAGCCATGGAGATGATAATAGCCTGGGTAGCAATCTCAATTGCACTTGTCCGGGGTCCTCTTTCCTTGAAAGTCACTGGTGTTCCAACCTCTGGTCCTCTCCTTCCCACTGAATCTTGGACACCTCATTATTACCATCATGTTTATCTACTGCTGCTCTTGCTGTTGATGTCACTCATCTTGTTTAGAAGTCTCTAAATAAGTAGCTAAGTTTTATGGAATCATAAGCTGACTTAAGGGCACATTTTGTCCATTTTTGAAAAGATCTAAAAGCTTCTGACTATTAAAATCAGACTAACAATACACAGTTAAAGTAAAAATACTGCCTTTTGCATGAAAAGTTTTTTTCTGCCTTGGTGTCTCATTGGTCTGTTGCAGCGACTGTCTTAGACCAGGAGTCCTGGGGTCTGGCTTCAGCTCCTCTTCGGCTAGCGTCTGTGTGTTTTGGAAATCCACTTTCTACATTATGTAAAAATGATGGAGTTGCATAAAAGATACATCTGTTTAGGGAATTTTTATCAACTGATGCAACTTAATTTTTTCCTCTGAAAAGTATTCTAAACGTTTTTTGTCTAAACCCAAAATGAGAAGGAAAACTTGTAACATTTTGCTTTAACAAAAGATTTTCCTCAACTTTTACTTTTAGTTGCAGTTCAGAAATTTTCTTTAAGTGGTGCTCAAGCCTTCATCAAAAGTTCTGTTAACAGTTGGCAAGACAAAAAATATTTATATCAAAAATACAAAGACGTAACAGCTTAGTACCAGATTTGGTATAACAGCTTAAAACCAGGTCTTCTTTGGAAGTGTTTGTTAGTCCGTGTAGGATTTGTGTATGTTGTCTGTTTTTTAATGATTTATGAAAATTGCATTTTTCAAAACATCAAGTAAGGCACATATTGAAAATATTCCTGAATTGAGGTTAGCATTTGCAAATTTGAATGAAAAAGAATCTAGTATTTCTTTGTTTTTGATGTATTTAAGTCAGTTGCCGCTTACTGTGGTATATTCATGTGGTAATGGCGCCACCTTCCGGTTATGTCTTTGCTAAGTTTAAAATAATTTACCGTCTCATTTTGTTTATTGCTCTCAGAAAATTAGAAAAGATATGTGATTGCCTGGGATAGTTTTGAAAGTAATATAGAATTTAAGCCAGTATTTACAGTGACTTTTTAACTAAACTTTTTATTTGGAGATAGTTGTAGATTCACATATTGCAAGAAATAATATAGAGCCAGGCATCGTGGCTTATGCCTGTAATCCCAGCTACTAGTGAGGCTGAGGCTGAAAGATCGCTTGAGCTCAGGAGTTTGAGACCAGCCTGGGCAAATAGGCTCCGTCTCAAAAAAAAAAAAAAAAAAAAAAATACGGAGAGATCGTATGTAACCTATACTCAGTTTTCCCCAATAACATTTTGAAAAACGGTTACACAGTATTTTAACCAGGGTATTGACACTGATACAGTCAAGATACAGAACAGTTTTATCATCACAAAGATCCCTCGTTGTTGTCCTTTTAAGTGGACAGGTTTGGAAATAGGCTAAAACATGGGCCCAAAGTCACATTAGCCTAGAAATGTAATCCTGCTTCAAAAGGGTGGGCTCTTAACCACCATGGTGTTACTGCCTCAGGAGGATTCTTGAGAACTGCTCCTTGTCTCTGTTGTATGATCTTCAGCTGACTAAATGAGTTGGATTTTCATTCAATCTATTTTTGACATTTCTGGAACCATACTGTTTCAGATGACAGATTTCTTTATACATACCTTTAAATTTGACATTTGAGAATCAATCGTAGATAAGTATCCTGATCATAACCTTCCTGAAAGATTTCAAGTCCTGACATTTGACATTATATAAATAAGGTTACCAGAATAAGGTAAATAGTAAGAAAGACAACTAGATGAAAATGGTTTGAAGATGACAAATTCTTACGTTGGAAATAGTTGTGGAGCCTGGTTGTAAAGATGATTACTTGGTGTAGGCTGAGAGTGAGGTGTGTTTTTATGTGAAGAAACTTGACATGATGAAGCCTGGGTCAAAGCAGCATCCTGAGTGTGCAGCATGCCGCACACAGGAGGCCTAAGAAGATGATGGAGACGTCCACAAGGAATTTGCCAAGGAAAGTATAAAGTGTAATATGTGATAAAATCTAGCCTGGGAAACTACAGTAGCATGGAAAACTATACATCCAGAGGCCGAGGCGGCCCATGAAGAATGGCATGGATGAGAAGCATTGTGGCGGAGAGGGCCCTTGGAAGGTCCCAGAAGAGGAAAGCCTTCTAAGCAAAAGTTACGGGACATGACAAATTTGTAAACGTTGACTTGGAATTTGAAGGGTTCAAAATGGTGCATAAAGTTTAAATTGTTCTCTTTAAAGCTTAATCGCCTCCTTCTCCCTCCCAAACTATGGTCCGTATGCCTCTCACATTAGTTTTCCTTAGCGGAGAGGGGCTGGGGATGTGGGGACACTTTGCATGGTTAAGGAACTTGTAACACCTACCTTTGTTTTTTTGCCTGTCTTTGGTACCTGCATGGTAGGCATGTAACCTATTCGCTATGGAAATGTATTTACTGTTATTCCCAAATAGCGGCCTTTGGTCCCAGTAACATCTGTTTCTTGACGACTTTCACATTACGCTCAGTCTTTGTTCATGTTAACACTCAAGCTATCTTTTCTTCCCATGCTCTTTTTGCCTATCTAAATTTTGAAGGTGGAAAATTTTCCAGTCGATTCGATATGGCGAGTGAGAGGAAGGGGGCCCTGAAGGGTAGCAATAAGGTTTCTGGCCTGAACAACTAGAAGCCATGAACTGAGGTAGCAGAGACTGCAGGTAGAACGGGTTCGAGGGAAAAGATCGTGATTATAGTATTGAATGTGTTGGGTTTGAGATGTCCATTAGACATCCAAGTAAAATGAGAGGCAGTTGGATATGCAAATTTGGAAGGAAGAGAAATAGTTATTGGAAATAAAAATGGAGGCGTCCTCAACATATTAGATGCGATTTAAAGCCTCGGGACCGGATGAGATCACCATTAGAGAGACTGGAGATTAAAGGAAAGAGGACCACGGTATGAACTCAGAAGCACTCCAGCATTAGCAGCTTTGGAAGCAGCCATGACGAGTGAGAAGGCATGACCACCGAGTTGGTAGAATATCAAGAGCAGGTGGTGTCTTGGAAGCCACGTGAAGAAAATGAATCGAGGAGGGAGTGATCAGATATGTCAAGTGCTGTTCATAGGTCAAGTTAAGAGGCAGACTGAGAGAGGCCTGTCGTATTTGGTGATGTGGGGATCCTTGGTGATCTTGAAAGGAGTGGTGGGGACAAACGAAACTCTTTTGAGGAGGTTTGCCGCAAGGGGAGCAAATGGGATGGATACTTGTAGCAAAAGCTGAGTCTTTTTTCTCTTCATAAGATAGCGGCTTAGACTGGGCCTGGTGAGTTACGCCTGTGATCCCAGCACTGTTGGGAGGCGAAGACAGGAGGATTAATTGAGCCCAGGAGTTTGAGACCAGCCTAGGCGACATAGCAAGACCTTGTCTCTTAAAAAATAGAAATAAAAGTTAGCTGGGCGTGGTGGCACATGCCTATAGTCCCAGCTACTCAGGAGGCTGAGGCAGGAGGGTCACTTGAACCCAGAAGGTTGAGACTGTGGTGAGCCATGATTATGCCACTGCACTCCAGCCTCGACAAGAAAGTGAGACCTTGACAAAAAAAAAAAGATAGTGGCTTCTTTGTTAATGAGATGACCCAGTGGCAAAAGAAATATTGATGATGTAGGAGGCAGGAGAATTGCTGGAAAAAGTCCTTGAGAGGAGATGAAAACTAGTGCACACGTAGAAGGCTTCACTTTCTGCAAGGGCACAGGTGTTCATCTGTGGTAGGAAGGCACAGTGTGCGGGTGAAGCCACCGGGTTAGAGAGTAGATGTGGCTTAAGTCTTTGAAAGTCAGTTTGCCTTAGTCTCAGCAAATTAGCAAACAGAATCCTCAACTGTAAGATGGGGAAGGAGTTGTGTGTGAGAGGTCTGAGAAAAAATAGATGCAAAGTTGTCTAAGATTGTGGAGAAGGGAGAATGGGCTAAGGATATTTAGGATATCCTGGGTAGCACTGAGAGCCCACTGAGTTCTGTGGATGTGAATTACAGTGTTAAATAACGGTGATAATTGCAGCTATTTTTGTCATGCTCCTGAATTTAGTGGAAAGGCCTCTAGTGGTTCCCCATGAAGCATGCCACTGACTTTTGGACTGAGATAGAAATATTTTACTACGGTAAAGAAGTATCCAACTATTCATATTGTATTTTTTTTAAATGAAGAATAGTGGTTGAGTTTTGTCAAATATTTTCAATATCTTCAGAAATCATCCTTTTCCCTCTTTAGGTAATTGATGTGATGAAAAATATTAATCCAGTTGTAATATTTAACTATTATTACATTTCTGGAATAAATCTCATTTGGTCAAGATGTATTATTTTTTAAATATACTGCTTGATTCTGTTTGCTCTTATTACATTTGGGATTTTTGCATAAATATAAGTGAATTGGTCTGTATTTTTCTTTTGTGTGGGTCTAGTCTGTGTAGGTTTTGTAATGTTATACTAGCTTCATAGAAAAAACTTGGGAGGTTTTCTTCTTTTAAGCTTTCCTAAACAGCTTAAAGAGAATTGAAATTAGGTACTCTTTAAAAAGTTGGTGGACTTTCCTAAGAAGCCCTCTGGACCTGGTGCTTTTTTGAGGGTGTGCCTCTGACAACTTCCTCATTTCCTCTATGCAAATCGATGTTCTCTATCTTTTCTGGGGTCAATTTTGGTAATTATATTCCTAGAAAAGTCTACATTTTGTCTAAGTTTTCCAATGTGTTTTCATGTAGCTGAGCAAAATACATAGACCTTATTCAAAAGGAAACACATTATTGCAGACTCTACTCTGTTTTTAACTCAAAATATACAACTACCACAAAGACTTTGTTTATAAGGCGAGTTGTGACATCTGATTTTTACCTGGCAGCAATATGATCACAGACACACCACCAGAATATAGTAGTACTCAGGTATAAGGAGCCCATCTAAATCAGTCATATGAGTCTTGTCTTTTAAATGTCAACAAAATTTAATGTAATATATAACAAAAACTAAAAAACACTGCTAAAAGAAAGAAGGCACAAAGGGAAAAATATTCCATGCTAATGGATTAGATGCATCAATGTTGCTAAGATGTCCATCCTACCCAAGGCAATCTACAGATTCAGCACAATACCCATTAAATTACCAGCATCATTCTTCTCAGACCTGGAAGCAACAATATCGAAATTCATATGGAAACAAAAATTGACCATGAATAGCCAAAACAATTCTCAGCAAAAGAAAGTGGAAAGAGTCACACTCCTGGACTTTAAACTTTATTATAAGGCTACATCAATCAAAACAGCCTGGGACTGGTACAAGAACAGGCATATAGACCAATGATGGAACAGGATAAAGGTTCCTGAAACAAAACCTCAATTTCTCAACCAACTCATCTTCGACAAAGCCTCCACCAATAACCTCTGGGGAGAGGAGATCCTGTTCAGTAAATGGCGCTGAGAAACCTTGCTGGCCACATGTAGAAGAATGAAATAGGATCCCTACCTAGCACCATACACAGAAATCAACTCTAAGTGGATCAAACATCTAAATGTAAAACCTCAAACTATAAGAATCTTAGAAAACACAGGAGATGCCCTTACAGAAATTGGAATAGGCAACCAATTCCTGATCAAAACTCCAAGTCCATGCCATATGATATAAGATAGACAAGTAGCACTTTATCAAGCTGAAAAGCTTCTGCAAAGCAAAAGAAACCATCAAGAGAGTGGGGAGACAGCCCACAGAATGGGAAAAAATATTTGCCACTGTATATCTGACAAAGGCCTAACATACAGGATCTACAAGGAACTCACACTGCTGAAAGGAAAAAAACAAACAGCCCTATTAAAAAGTGGGCAAAATAGGCCGGGCTCGGTGGCTCAGCCTGTAATCCCAGCACTTTGGGAGGCCGAGGTGAGTGGATTGCCTGAGCCTGTGGATTCGAGACCCACCCGGGCCTCGTCTCTACAATAAATAAAAAATTAGCCGGTCGTGATAGCGCGCACCTGTAGTTCCAGCTACTTGGAAGGCTGAGGAGGAAGGATCGCCGGAGCCCAGCAGGTCGAGGCTGTGGCCCGGCCACTGCCCTCCACTCTGGGCGACAGAGTGAGACTCCAACTCAAAAAAAAAAAAAAAAAAAAAAAAAAAAAAAAAAAAATAAAAAAATTAATATATTTTTAGAGAAGTTTTTTGAAATAAGACAAACGCGCAGGAAACAGATTTGA
>CAUYQG010052710.1:0-10616 GCA_963574415.1 Tarsius wallacei
TTTTTTTTTTTTTTTTTGCTCCTAAATGAGGGGGAGGAGGATATGGTCTCCTTGCAAGTGCCATTTGTGGGCAGAGAAAGCCAGTCTGGCTTATTTTTTGTTATTCAGGAGTTTCAGGTCCTGAAATTGCCACAGTTCAAAGGAGAGATAAGGAAAACCCGGATAAGGGAGACCCTGCCTGCGCAGCTGGGTAGAGGAAAGGAAAGGGCCCTCTCTTTCTTACTGGTGCCATCCGAGGGGTAAAGCTGAAAACCCAGGGGCCGGGAGCGTGGGGGTAAGGCCTGCAGCTGGGGGAGGGCCTTTCCTTCCCCTTCAGAGAAAGGGGGTAGCCAGTGTATCCCTGAGGCTCTAGAAAGGTTTACAGTTTAGGCCAAAGAGAAAGACGGAGAGGAAGTAGGGGGAGCAGACACCAAATACTCTGGAGCTAGGCAGCCTCTCCTTATACCCTTGTTTTCTGGGGTCAATGCAACCAGCAGGTGGGTTCTTACTGTAGGTGCTCATGTGGGTGCGCTTCTTGAGGAAGAGCAGGGGATTCCTTTGCAGGCTGGCAACTCCCCCCAGGGCCTGCGGTCACTGCCCCAGTCGTTTCTATTCCAGAGCTGTGCGGGACCCTGACCCCCAACTCCGGGCTGGGCCGGTTGGGGCTCCAAACATCTCTCCATCTTGGATTCCCGCCTCCTTGGCCGGGAGACGATGCGATTTCAGCCTGTCCCGAGCTCTGTTGTTCTGAACCGGGACGTAGGGTGCCTATACACCCTCCACCAGTGTCCCTGCGGCTTCTTCGACCCCCCTCCCTCCAAGAAGTGGACCCGGAGACCCCGGCGGCCGGGGGAAGGGCGCTGCGAGCGAAGGGTTGGCCGGGGGGAGGGAGCCGAGGGTCCCGCAGGGCCTCCGCGGTCGCCCTGGAAGCGCGGGGCGCGATCCCCCGGCTCGGCTCCGCGATTCTCACGGCTTCCTCTGCCCTCTCCCCCGCCCTTCTGCCCTCCGTCCCCACCCCTCCCCGGCCCTCTCCGCCGCTGCAGGTCCGCGCACCAGGAAGCTGAAGAAGAAGAAAAACGAGAAGGAGGACAAGCGGCCGCGGACGGCGTTCACGGCCGAGCAGCTGCAGAGACTCAAGGCGGAGTTCCAGGCGAACCGCTACATCACGGAGCAGCGGCGGCAGACCCTGGCCCAGGAGCTCAGCCTCAACGAGTCCCAGATCAAGATCTGGTTCCAGAACAAGCGCGCCAAGATCAAGAAAGCCACGGGCATCAAGAACGGCTTGGCGCTGCACCTCATGGCCCAGGGACTGTACAACCACTCCACCACCACGGTCCAGGACAAAGACGAGAGCGAGTAGCCGCCGCCGGCTGGGGCCGCGCGGTCCGGCCGCCGCGCCCGCGCCCGCGCCCCCTCCCGCCGCCGCCGCCGGGCCCCCCGCGCGCGGGGAGCCGCGTCTGCGCGCGGAGGGAGGGAGGGAGCCTCCGAGCGGACCGCCGCGCGGAGCGGAGCCTTTTCGAGAAGGGAGAAAGACTCGGACAGGTGCTATCGAAAAACACGGTCTCTCCTCTCGTCACGGTGTAAGGGACGGAACTGCGAACTCCTTAAAGCTCTATCTAGCCAAACCGCTTACGACCTTGTATATATTTAATTTCAGGTAAGGAAAACAGATATGTGTAGCGATCTCTATTGGCTGGACATTTTTATTCATCCCCTTTATTATTGTTATAATTATTATAATTATTTTATGGCCCCCTCCGCCTCGCCGCCCCCCGTCCCCCGCCCAAGTTTCGTTTCCGTTGCCTTTTTCCTTTGAATGTCATCGCCTTCTCCGGTGCCTCCCGCCCCGCATCGCTGGCCCTGGTTTCTCTGGGACTTTTCTTTGTGTGCGTGAGAGTGCGTCTCCTCGCGTGTCTGCCCCACCCCCCGACCCCCCTCCCCGCCTCTCCCCGTCCCCGGGACCCTCCTGTCGGTCTGTCTGTCCTGCCCCCTCCTTTCGTTTTCCGGAGACTTGTTGAGAAATACGACCCCACAGACTGCGAGACTGAACCGCCGCTACAAGCCAAAGATTTTATTATGTTCAGAAACCTGTAGTCTGAAATAAAGTGTACACTGTGCTGACCAGCGGCTGGCGGCCTCCTCTTTGCGGGCTGGGGAAGGGCGCGGGCCGGGCACACAGGCCCCGGCGCCGCTGCGTGCCCCGGGCGGGAGCCGGGCCGGCCTGCGCCCGCCGCGCAACGCACACAGGGGGCGAGGGGGAGCGTGGCGGCGGGAGCGGCCCGGATTCGGGGTTGGCCCGGGGCTGGAGGGGCTGGCTGGACACGCCGGGTCTCCGATTGCGTCCGAGGCAACGCTAAGGCCTGCAACCCCTGGCCTGGCTTCGGAAACGCCCGCGCCGGGCCAGGCCCAGCCCGGCTGCGGCCTCCTCCTTGGCTACGTGCTCCTGGTTCCAGCCTGCACCTTTCTTTCTTTTTTCCTGGAGTGGGTTTTGCTGGAGGCTTTTTTTTCCCCTCCGGAGGCAGAAGGCCTTCCCAGGGCGGGGCGGAGGCGGGGGGCCTGCCTTCCGCCCTGCGCTGCCCGCTAGGGTAAGGGTCGCAGCAGCCCGGCGGCTGGGCTGCCTGGACTTCGCCGCGCTTCCCGTCCGGGAGTGATTCTTTTGGCGAAGCGGAGGATCCGGGCGCGGCACACGGAGCCTCGCGAGGCTCGGATCCCACAGCCTCGCAAAGCTGGGGGAGAGGAAGCCCGAATGCTGGAGAGGCCGTGCGGAGCGGTGGTTGCTTGGCTGGCTGCTGGGAGCGCTGCTGGGATCGCTCAGGGCCCCGAGAACCCGAGGTGGGCGTGGGCCTGCTTGTCTGGACCCTAAACCCTAAACCGAAGGGGGTTCCCTCGCATCCCAACAAAGCCTAGCGTGCTTCCTCACAGGGGGCGCACACACAAGCTCCCAGGACCCTCAGGACACCCGGACTTCCCAGAAGGAAATGTCTGGACTGCTGCAGCTGACTCTGGGACCGGTATTTCCAGGGCGGGAGCTGGGTCCCCAGACATTCAGGGATTAGAGGGGGAAAGAGGAGGTCTCTCCTCAGGGGGTATTGCCTTCCCTTTGTCCAGGATTTTTTTTTTAATTGTAAATTCCTCTTCCCCCTTTCCTGTCTTCTGCCACGGTATGTATGTTCCTGTATGTGTCTGGATAGATAGGTAGGTGTCTACACGTACTTGTATGCATATGTGATAACACGCAGTATTTGCATATCTAAGTCCCTACCAGTTCTTGTGTATTCCTGTACATGTGAATACGGAGTGTTCATTTCTCTGTAATTAGATGCACAACTGGATGTCTGTGAGTTCACTGTGTGTGTATATGTCCTGTTGTTTTTGCAGGATTGATGTTGTGAGAAATGAGAATGGCCAGTTATTTCACCTTTTTTTCTTGAAATATTTCCCCTGATTTGGCCCAATGATGTCCCGTTCACTTCTGGGTGGGGAAGTGATAGTCGTTAGGCCCCAAGGTTCTGTGGCCTGGAGTGGAGTTGGAGGGTGCATTTGACATTGCCATGGGTTCCCATCTTTACAGCAGTAAGTCCCTTCCTTCCACGCTCCCACTGTTTTCTTGGGGTGTGTGGGGTAACCCCTGAATTTAATAGGTGTTCAACCAATCCTTCTGCTGAGCTGGATGCATTGAGATGGGCCCTTCCCTGGGGTTGGCCCACGTGAGTTGTTTTCTAGTGGTTGGAAGAACATGCTTTGCTTCCCTTGGGGAGTGAAGCTTGAAATCTTCGAGACCTCCAGTCCTTCTGGTTGGAAAGTGTGAGACCCGGGGCTCAGGGTGCTCTTCCCCTAATTCAGACCTTTCAGAACTTCAAGAAGGCTCCCAGTCCGTCTCCCTCTCTGACCACATCCCGATGTGACACTCGGGGCTCTACAGAGAACCTTGCCACTTTGAATACCTGGGCACTGGGCTACCCTGTTTTCTCCTTTTGCAATAGTGGCCCCTTAGGATACCCAAGTCCTCCAAGACCACCAGGCCTAGAGGCTGGAACAGAGACCAGCATGAGCAGCAACTCTGGGAAGTATCCCTTTGCTTAGGCTTTCCTTTACCTCTTCCAGGAGATCAAAGCCAAGAGCTCTTTCCTTTAGTCCACGTGGACAATTGCATCAGTAAAGTGTATAGACGTGAGTGTCATTATTATGTAATTTGGTTTCTTGCCTATTATCTCCTTTTATTTTCCAGTCATTGTGAGCAAATAGAATTTTCTTCATTGTTCAGTGAAAGAAATGAAGCTCTAGAACGGAAACACTTTCTCTGTAACTGTATCTTTTTTTTTTTTTTGTCTCACTCTGTCACCCAGGCTGGAGTACAGTGGCATGATCATGGCTCACCACAGCCGCGACCTCCTGGGCCCAGACGATCTTTCTGCCTCAGCCTCCTAAGTAGTTAGGACTACAGGTGCACACCACCCCATCTGACTAAATTTTTTTGATTTTTTGTGGAGACGAGGTCTTTATGTTGGCCAAGCTGGTTTCAAACTCCTGGACTTAAGCTATCCTCTCCTCTTGGCTCTCTGAAGTGCTGGGATTACTGGCGTGAGCTACTGCTCCCAGCTAATGACTGTGTCTTTATGTCTCATCTACCTCAAGAATCATAGTCCAGAATGTCTTTCCCATAATCTCTCCCTCTCTGTTTCCCATTTTTCTTCTTCCTGATTGGGGTAGAGGAGAGGGGAGAAGGACTCTGGTCAGACCTTTTTCTTGCACTCGACCTAAAAAAAAAAAAAAAGAAAGTAATAATGATCATAAATGGCCATTGATTTCTCTGATTTATGGGGCTGGCTTAGTGAGCCGCCTGTGTATTAAAGTCTGGGGCTGCTTCGAAATAAATACTTGAGCACGCCATCGCAACTTCCTCATTTTCTGCCTTTTCTTTTCTTTTTTTTTTTTTTTTGGATTGGATTGAACTATAAACTTAAATCTTCCTCAGCCTAGGAGGAAATACATGCTGGCCGAGTCTAAACAGTATTGATCCCCAGCTCTTTCTGAGGGCAAAGGTCTCTGTTTTCTCTCCGGAAACTCCCTTCCACCAGTAGGGTCAGGGGAGAAGGCCATGGTTGGGGATCGGGGAGCCAAGAGGAAGAAGAGGGTGTTTTGGTATTGGGGTGTTTGGGGCTGCTTTGTGTGCTTGGTGCCCTTATGTGTCCATGGGTTGCACTGTATGTTGGCATTTGCATAGGGGTGGTACTAAGTGTATTTATTTAGGCTTGGGAGGTGAACATGTGTGTTTTTGGTGTATGGGCCCCAGTAGTGACCGTTTGGTGTTTGTCAGTGTGTGTGTGTACCCAGGTCTTAGGCCTGCTCGGCGGGACTTCTCAGGGCACAGACAAGGAGTATCCTGATAGCCTGCTCCTTCTCTGGCTGTTACAGTCCTGTCTGTCACCTGTGACAGAGCTTCTAAAGATGATACCTATGGGGAAGCCACTGTGCCCCAGGACTCTGCCTCTCCCCACAACACACACACAGACACACACACAGACACAGAGCCCTGGTGTGGGGGGATGTCAAAAAAGGCCAAGCTTCAGGGGGATCTAAGCTTTGCCTGACCCCTAGAGGCCCACGGCCTGACGCTTCACCTGGATGAAAGTGTCGGCTGTGGCTTCTCTGGAATAGCCTTCAATGCCTCCAATGGTCAGCCTAGCTGTTTCTCTGCGTGTTCAAGAAAAGCCATTCCTCTGGCAATCTAGACAAGCCACTCTCCTTCGCTTCCACTATGCACATGCATGGGAAGAGGGCAGAGAAGGGCAGGGAGACATCCAGCAGTCCTCCCCTAGCTTTGCCTCAGAAGGTAGAAACAGAAGACTGTTAACTCTCCTTTCTCATCTGGGGGAGATGCCACCCTCGCTCCCATCACAGGCCTCAACTCTTCTCTCCCGCTTTGAACTCAGGTGAGAGGGTTACTCTTGTGTGGCAACCTGTGGAAAGGGGGGGGGGTTCCTGGGGAATCTGCCAGGCCCCTCTCCTCCCCAAATGCTTTAGACCAGTCTTTTAATGCAGTCTCAGTGTTGGAGGGGTCCTCAGGGACTCGTGTGTAAAAAAGGTTTCATTTTACAGGTGAAAAAATAAAAGTCCCAAGAGGACAAGTGCCTCATGAAAAAACACACAGCAAATGAGAGGCAAAGCCCTCAGATTTCCAGGGCTCTTCTCACTGTGCTATCATGTGCATGGTGTCAGTGCACACACAGGCGCAATGCACACATGTACACACTTCCACACACAAATGCACAAGCATGCACATACCTGTAAAACACACACACACACACACACACACACACATACATATATCAACGGGTTGATAAACAGAGGTGTGTTCACAGAAAGCACATGGACATTGCCTTTGCAGACGTTTCTGACAATCAATTACACACAGGCCAGGAATACACATACTGCTGTCCAGTACACTCCTGCCTGCCCCAGCTGATGGGCTGGCTTCCCTCCTAGCCAGGGTAGGGGACAGGACATTGTTTCCAGGGCCTATGACAGATCTTCCTGGCCCCCTTCCCATGGGGAACACCAGGGAGAACTGGGGTTGGGGCCAGAAGACTGAAGTTAGGGCAGACCCTGCCCTTTTCCTGGGGGGGCAGTTAGGTTCCTAGTGACTGGGCTCAGACACAGACCTGCTGCTACAGCAAGTGTATTCTATGCCTTCCCAGCACTACCTCCTGGGGGTGGAGCAGGCCCTGGGCAGGAGGGAGCAAACATCCTAAACAGGTTTCTCAGAGAGCTTGGTAAATCACGGGCCATTACAATTCACTCCTCGAGTTTGCTGCTAAATGCAGCCTTTTCCAGTTGCAGGGCCACTCTGGAGACGAAGTGGGCCCCTCCACCCTGGAAATCTCCCCACAGATGTGGGGATGGTTGTTTTGAGGACATGTGGGAAGATTTCAGGCTATAGTAATGAAAGACTCTAGGTATGGGTAAGTCTGTAGAAAAGCAGAGATGTTCTGTGTGCATGTGGACACACACAGCGCATTCTGAAGAGAGGATTCCTATCAACAGCTCCTGATGGCTTTGGGCAAGCAGGTGGGGAAGGAGGGAGTGCAGGGGTGAGGTGTAGAGAGAATGGTGAACACAAGCCTTTCCCTCTTCAGCTGTGTGGAAGGGGTCCCGCTCATAAACCTGGGCACCATTTAGAGATTAACAGCCACCGGCTGATTCCTCCCTGCCCCCTGCCACCGAGAAATCACACTGGTGCACCTGCCTGGGGTTCTGTCATCCTCCCTGTCTTCTGCAGACCTGAACTGCAGGTGTCCACCACCAGCGACTAGCAACTACAGCACAGAGGGAAGGAGTCCCCTGTGCGAGGGTTGGGTGTCTGAAGGCAGGAGGGATCTACAAGTATTCCGGCTTCTTCCTGCCCTCCTGCAAGAGTTGGTTTGGGCCCTGACAGAGAGCCACCACTTCCTGCGGAGAGACCCACCACCCTGCCCTCAGAGAAAGGAAACGGTGGGAAACTTGACTGGCCAAGCTTTGCTGCTGCTTAGGGACTCTGGCTAGGGAGAAGCCGGATAACAGTCTCCATTTCGACTAAGAAAACAAGAGCAAGTCCCAGAAACCACCTCGGTGGGTCCCTTTTGTCCTTCTCCGGACCCTCCGCCCCCAGGTACAGAATGTATCCATTTGGCAGAGTGGAGGCAATTCAAAAGAGGACACTCTTCAGACATTCAAAACGAGTATGATCATTACTTACTGAGGGCCCACCGCGCACATGGCTAACCATGTGACATCATTTTTACCTCCTTCAACCACACACACTTCTTTGCGTCGGATATTATCATCCCCATTTTACAGAAGAAAAGCGAGGTCCAGGTCGTCTCGCGTAGGTCACATCCAATCACATTCGAGTCTACGCTGCAATTGGGTATCCTAACATCCAGGCGTAATGCGCACTGGCTCCACGCCGTGTATTCTAGACTGGCACGTGGTGGGGAGCGGCGTTGCTTTTCCTGGGGTGCCGCTAGGCTTGCTTTCCTGTCTTCAATCTTAAGGCGCCTCCTCATCCTCCCACCCCCTTCCCTCCTACTCGGGCTGTAACTCAGGGAGGGCCGATCCCGCTCGGGCACCCCACTCCCCGCCTCCCGCGGGGTGGCAGGTTAGAGTCCCAGGAGACTCCGACCCCCTCCCGGGTTGGGGTGGCCCTCTCCCCACCATCAGCGACTTCCCCCTCACACCTTCCTCCTGCACCTGCGGCGGGGCGGGGTCCGCCGAGCGGCCGGCCCCATCCGGGTATCTCGTATTTTGGCCTCGCTCCAGCCGGCGGGAGCTGCCTGCGCTCGGCGCGGTCCGCGGAGGGCGCTTCGCTGCGCACATGCACTTCCGGTCAGGGCAGCCCGGACCGTCCCGAGCTCCCTCCCCCCACTGTGGGGCTGGAGATGCGAGCGCGTCGGGGAGGTCGGCCGGGGCCTCTGAGCGCACCTCGCCCTCCACCCCCCTGGAACCGCGAACCCCAAATCTGCCCGCCCGCTCGCCCGGGCCGCGTGGAAAGGCCGCCCCACCACCGCCCCCGCGGATCTCGGGGACCGCTGCTCATTGTCCAGTTTCGATTTGTGTCTCGGCTGGGGCCGCTTTCTTCCTCTTTCCTCTCCGAATTTTTCTTCGGGTCCCCGATCTCTGTGTTCCTCCCCAGCCTCTGCGCCAGCGTCTCCGTTGTCGCTCCGGAGGTCGCCCTCCTGCGGCCGCTCGGCCTCGGTCTCGGCCGTGGGCTGGCCCGGGGCGTCCCTTGGGCTCCCTGCCCTCCCTCGCCTCTCGTCGCCCGGATCAGCCCCCAGCTTGCTGTCCCGACTGTCTCCTGCCGCCGCTCCACGGGAGGTCGGGACGCGCCGACCGTCCGCTCCCTTCCCCCGGCCTGCACGTGGGGGCCAGCGCTGACCTTGGGTGCGGCCACGCTGTTCCCCGATGTCCTCCAGTTACCCCGTCCCCCCTTGACTCTCGAGTTTCCAGGTGGGGGGGGCACCGGGGCACCGAGTAGGGGAGCGCCCTTCCCCGGGTAATGAGTCGCCTAGCAATCTCGGCTGCACAAATTGAGCCCCGGAGCGGCCGGTCCTGGGGTCAGACCGAAGGGGGAGGGGTGGCCAGCCAGGCTGCAGAGACCCGACTTATTTGTGCTGCTTCAACTTGTCCTGAATGACTGGACGAGGCGCGCTCTCGCACAACCCGCCACGAGCAGCCCAAACCCTCGCTGTCTCGGCCGGCCAGCCCAGCGCCCTGCCCAGCCTTGGTCCGGCCCGGAGCCGCCAACGTTTGGGGGCTCCGGCGCCCGACCTGCGGTGCCTGGCCGGGGAGAACCCGGCTCGCGAAGGGCTGCAACTGAACTTTCCCGGAATAGGTGAGCGCCTTCCGAAATCCTCACTGTGGGATCATTTTTTGGCCGGGAGAAAGTTGCGGAGTACCCCAGCCCTCTGCCGCCTCTTCTCCAGGCGAAGAAAACCCCTTCAGGGCACAGAGATTGGTGCCCGTCTCCTCTTCTGCTTTCCTGGGATATTCGGCCACTTTGCTTCCCTGGGCACAGCTGAGGTTTCCCGCTCGGGTTCACTGTTTACTTAGAATTTCTTTAAAACTGGCGGCGCCAACTTGCCCCCGCTCGGTACCTTCTCTGGGAGGTGCCCACCTAGGCCCGACGAACCTTCAGGGGGGCACGGCCGGGCACGGTGGGCGCAGGAGAGGCCGCGGCCTGACTGGGGCGCATTCTTCCATGCTTCGCTCGGTTTCCCGCGCCCACTACCTTGCAGACTGAGCTCTGGCCTTCACCCCGGGCCTCCCTACTTCTACTCTGTACGGAATAGAGACGTAGACGCCCCGGGAGGACGGCTGAACCAGGTTCCACTCTTATCAGGCCTCGAGTTTCTTATCTATGCTCTGTGTCCTCACTGGACTGTCCGAATTGGTAGTGCAAAGTCAGAAGTCGAGTGTTTGTTGGCTTGGGGACTGTCTTGTAAGTGAGGGACCTCGGGTGTTGGCGGAGGGGGAAATGGAAAGACGCTTGCCTCCCTTGCACCAAGTTCGGCCAGAAGCGAACAAAATTCCCATCAGGGAATTAAACTCTTCTCGGGCCCTCCGACAGGGCAGAACCTGGGGCTGTCGAAGCGGGGCGCTGAGTCCTCTCTGCCCTTCTCGAGCAAACTTTGGCCCCAAACAGAACTAACTGGCCACCAGGTGAAGGTAACCATACATGCGCTGGGCCCGGGTAGGCGCCCAGCGGCAGACGCTCCTGTATGTGTGAGCGACTCCAGCCCCAGGAAGAAGTCACCGCTGTCCGCACTTGCGCCCTTGGCGAGGCCGGAGCCTCCGTTAAGACTGTTGACTTCCCTATCTCCGTCCCCCGGGTCTCCGATGCCTTCTGCCTCCTCAATTACCCCAGGGAGAGTGGTTTGTACCCTGCCACCCCGCCCCTGCTCCCCGCCTCAGGACTGCTGTCCCGAGTTTGGGTTTGGCGCACCAATCCCAGCAAGTCAAGACCCGCTGGGCGAAGCACGCCGCGGCCCTCCCACTGGCTACCCCGGGCGGGATAGGGACCACTTTCATCCTAGAGCCCCTCTAGCACCCGAGTGTTGATGATCATTACTTTAAATTAAAGGTCTCTCTCTCTCCCTCTC
>CAUYQG010052712.1:0-24771 GCA_963574415.1 Tarsius wallacei
AGAGAGAATGAGAGGAGAGAGACAGAGCGATAGAGAGGAGAAAGAGAGAGACAGAGAGGAGAGAGATGAAAGGCAGAGAAAGAGAGGAGAGACAGAGAAAGGGGAGAAAGAGACAGAGAAAGGAGAGAAACACACACACACTAGAACCCCACGGCCTTCAGCCCTCAACATTTCTCCAGCACCTGTCTCCTGCCCTGTCCCTTGGCTTCTGGCTGTGACAGTCCCACAAGCACATGTCCTCCCCACACCCCACCAGGGCTTGGTGTCTGTCAGCTCTTGGGTGTGTCCTATGAACAGAATACAGCAGCCTTCACAGACACCAGAGTCCTCAGCCCTGGGCAGCCACCCCGTCACTACTTTACGGAGAAGATGGCAGCCACCCCGGGGACAGTCAGTGCACTTGAAGACTCTCCTTCTCTCCCACCGTCTCTAAGTGATAGCTCAAAGGACACAGCAGGGTGATGTGTGGCTCCACTGGTGCTCACAACACCCCTTTGAGCAAGACTGTCCCCTTGTTCACAGACAAGGACACCGCAGCTCAGATCAGTCAATATACCTCCAGGACTTCAGCTCCCCCGTGTAACACCCCAGCCACAAGGAGGTGAGAGATGTGTCCTCGGTGCCCAGCCAGGACAGGAGGAGGACACACCCAGTGTCATGTCCTAGGGTTCACATGCCCTGCCAACAGATATGCCAGACCCCTGCTGTCCAGCCCAGACCTGGCATCCAGCCCTCTACCTCCCTCCCTACCTACCCCACCCACAAGTCCTGCCTGCCCCTGCCTGCTATCTCACTGCCAAAGCAATCCTCGCCAGCACCACCAATGCCCAGGCCAGTGGCCTGGCCAGAGCTGTCAGTCACTCATGGGGCTATGGAGGGCTGACCCTCTCTCTGCCCTCAGTGGCCTCAATGTTGGATCATCCTTGTCTTCCTTTTCTCCCTTCCCTTCGGTTTTTCACAGGACGACACCTGTGTTGTGTCAACAACTGTGTCAAGGAAGACAGAAAAAAGACAAGCTCGGAAAAGCTCACTTCTGAGCCTGGGGCCTAGGAATCATGACAGGTGCTTGGATGCCTCACAACCAATCTGCCAGGCAAGGCGCGCTGTGCCCATTTTACAAAGAACCTAAAATTAAGAAAGGTGTCCAAGTTCACAGTGAGAGAGACTGACACAGTAACTATCCCATAACGTAGCAAGTGCTAAGTATACAAATGGTGCCACCAGGGCACAGAGAATGGTGGCTTACACGTCAGAGGCGGGACAGCAGGGAGAGGGGTCCCAGCAGAATAAACGGTACATGCAAAAGAAAGAATATTTCACATGACCTGCTTCCTCATTTGTAAAATGGGTAAAATAATAGTATCTATGTCAGACATGTTCAACCTGGTCCCAGGACAGCTAGTCATGCGGCCCCACAAAATCTTTTAACATCATGTGTTTCTTAGAATTGATTTTCTTCGTGACTCCAATGTGGTTCCATTTTTGAAGTTCATAGTCACACCTCACTCATGACATCACTTTTTGGCAACACGTACATTTGTGAGCAACTGATTTCAGTGATGAGGTCCATGAAGAGCAAAATTCAAGCAACCATTTCTGATGAGCATCTTGAGAACTCACTAAGAATTGCAAATACTTCTATCAAACCAGACATTGATGCATTCGTTTTACAAAAACAAGGTCAAATTTCCCACTAGTTTTATATTGTTCTCATTTTTCTAAACTTTATAATAAAAAATATTTAAAAATAAAAGAAGTCTTATTATGTATACACTAACTATATCATATAGTTTATGTGTGGCCCAAGATAATTCCTCTTGACTTGATGCAGCACAGGGAAGCCAAGAGGTTGGACACCCTTGCTCTAACATACATTTGTTATGCTATTTAATGAGTTATTATTTGCTAGGAGCTTAGAAGAGTGTCTGCCCATAGCAAAGATCTGCACATCTTTGCTAAGTAACTGTCAAGACCTCAGAACACCAGGTTGGAGTCTGCTTCCAGAATGCCCACCTCCACGCATCTCCTGCTCCAGCCACTAAAAGCAGCTGTCAGACATGGACCAATCTATCCAGGAAAATTCGGGATGGCTTGAGTTGATTTATGTCCTCTAAGTTCATGCTCTGTGATATGTGATCTCCTAATGTACTGTTCCAATACTTGGATGGACTTTACGCAGATATCTTGCTGGCTGTGTCAAGGAAGACAGAAAAAAGACAAGCTCGGAAAAGCTCACTTCTAAGCCTGGGGCCTAGGAATCATGACAGGTGCTTGGATGCCTCACAACCAACCTGCCAGGCAAGGCGCGCTGTGCCCATTTTACAAACTCATGCCTATAATCTCAGCACTTTAGGAGTCTGAGGGAAGAGGATGGCTTAAGCCCAGGAGTTGGAGACCAGCCTGGGCAATATAGCAAGATCTTGTCTCTACCAAAAAAAAAAAAAATCAAAAAATTAGCCAGGCGTGGTGGCACACACCTGTAGTCCCTGCCACTCGGGAGGCTGAAGAAGAAGGATCGCCTGAGCCCAGAAGGTCGAGGCTGAGGTGAGCCATGATCGTGCCACTGTACTCCAGCCTGGGTGACAGAGTGAGACCCTGACTCAAATAAATACATAAATAAAACAAATATCTTGCTCTGAAGCTAGCAGATCAAGGCTCATGTTTAAGTGGCTTATTCACTATTTTACCAATCCTGCCAGCAAGCATGGACAGGACCCCACCCGGTCCCTGAGCCTAGTGCTCCGAGCTCCGAGGGAGGGTGAGGGTCTCTCGGGAGAGGGTTTCACAATGACACGACAGGCAGAGGAGAAGAGGGGGTGATTCCCAGTCCAGGCATGGTTGAGCCCATGCCTCTGCGGATGCTGACAAGTGGGCAAAGGTGGGTTGGAGCCGCAGGGAGGTTTCAGAGGAAGTGACACCCTGGCTTGGTTTTAAAGGATAAGTGGGCATTTCCTAGGACAGCGAGGAAGGCAGCAGGATGGTAGAGCGCTGAGTGTTCAGGGAACAAAGCGGCTCATCATGACAGGGCCAGGGGCTCGGGGCGGTGCAGGACACCAAAATGGCTGTTGGATGCCACGTTGGGAAGGCATGTCCACACCAGACAGGAGCGTGGGCCTGTCCTGAGGGCTTCAGCAGGGAAGCGGGCGAGCTGCACTGGGTGGGCTTTCAGAGATGATGATGAGCGACTGCAGAGGCTGGGTGGGTAGGGAGGCCAGCTGGGAGGCAGTAGTTGAGGTGGGAGATAACAAGGCCAGAGTCAAGTCCATGGCAGGAGTCAGGGTGAGGAAAGCTGGACACTAAAGATGTGGGAGGCAGAGTCACCAGGTGCACAGCCACTGAGAGTCACCAGGCGTGCAGTCAGCGAGGGACAGGGGGGATAGGGAAGAAAGGTGGGGAAACTCAGGGACTTGAGGCTGAGTGACCGAAGATACCGATGCCATGGACTTTATTTTCTTTCTCTTTCTTTCTTTCTTTCTTTCTTTCTTTCTTTCTTTCCTTCCTTCCTTCCTTCTTTCCTCCCTCCCTCCCTCCCTCTCTCTCTCTCTCTCTTTCTTTCTTTCTTTCTTTCTTTCTTTCTGAGTTGGGAGTCTCACTTTGTCACCCAGGCTCAAATGCAGTGGCACAATCACTGCTCACCACCTCAATTTCCTGTGCCCAAACGATCCTCCCTCCTCAGCCTCCTGAGTAGCTGGGACTACAGGTACATGCCACCTCACCTGGCTAATTTTTTTATTTTTTGTGGAGAAAAAGTCTTGCTGTGTTGCCCAGGTTGGTCTTCAACTCCTGGAGTCATATGATCCTCCCACCTCAACTTCCCAAAGTGCTGAGATCACAGGCGTGAGACACCGCACTCAGCATCCCCATAGCTCCCTTAAACACTGGACAAGCCAGCCTGTCACAGTGACTCTGCAGAGGAGCCCTGAAGGGTGTGAACAGGAGCTCACGGAGAAGGCTTCTGAGCACACCATAGTTAATACTGAGAAGGAACATCGAGTCTGTCTCCACTTAGACTATTCTTCAGAATTTGTTCAAAAAGCAAAACCCCTTCTTGACTCCTGAAGGATGCTACACGACTGTCAACATTGTGGTCCAAGGAGGAATAGCCAAGGTCATTACTGTTTTCTTGTCACACATCCCTTCTGGTCCATCACCTTAACCCTGCCCGCTAGACGGGAAACGTGATGGAGCTGAGACCTCTCCTCACCCATCTTTGAATCCTCTGAGCTAAGACGACTGCCCAGCACTTAGTCAGGTATTCATTCGACAGTGAGCTGAGCTGGCATGCAAAGAATTCTGTGTGTGGTGGTGATGGTGGGGGGGGTCCCCTCTTGTTCATCCTCTATGAACTTTGCAAAGCTTGAGAATGGAGATGAGCAGTGACCACTTGACACACTGATAAACCAGCGGGAACATCAGACAGAAAGACGAGCTATAACTTGCTTAAAACCACACCTCAGCTGGAGGCCAAGCTGGGATTCAACGCATGAGATGCTGTCCCTGGCAAGTCCTGCAAGGCACATGGTTTCCTTTAATGGCCAGGATACTCAGTATTTGAACAATACCAATATCAATCCTAATTTTTTATTTTATTGTATTTTATTTTATTTTATTTTAGAGGCGTGAGGTACACGTGAGGGTTTACTACATAAGTAAATCGCATGCCGGTGAGGTATGGGCAGCCAGCAGACCTCTCTCCCGCTGGTGGCGGACCTGGTGCCCACTGTGTGATTGTGTCCCCTCCCTCTCTCTCCCTTCCTCCCCTAACAGTGGCCAGCATCTGTAATTCCCATCCTTGTGCTCATGTGACCAGTGACCAGGGCCCGCTTAGAAGTGAGAACAGGCAGCATTCTGTTCTTTATTTCTGTCTAGTATCAACCCTAAATTAAATTAAATTAGAAAAAATGTTATGGATCTCCAGGCTGGCCTAGGTCATCTGAGAAGTCTATACGCTCAGGACACCACGTGGTCTTTCTCCGGCACCCTGAGCCCACCACGTGCAGTGAGAGGCATAATAGAGTTTCCTGTCAATTCACCAAAGGACTCTTTATCCCACAGCACAACCTTGACTCCTGCTGTGGCCATTCCATGTGCTGCCACAGGAGACGTCTACTGGGCGAGTCACCTCTGCACTGCAGGAGGACCCCAACTGGAGGGCATGAGCTTTAGAGACAACAGATCCTGACTCCAGCCTCTGCTTTGCCACAGGTAAGCCATGTGGCTCCGGGCAGTTTCTGTTCTCTGCCACGGGTAAGCCATGTGGTCCTGGTCAAGCCCTGTCCCCTCTGTCCCTCAGTTCCTGTCTCTGCAGAAACAGATGATAATACTGTCTTTGCCAAGCTATTGGCAGGATTAAAGATGACGTTCCTAGGTGCTCAGTACAGTGTCTACCACATGGACTCTGATGGTTAATTTCATGTGGCAACTTGCCTGGGCTGAGGGATGCCAAGTAACTGGTAACACGTTGTTTCTGGATGTCTGTGAGGGTGCTTCTGGAGCAGGTTAGCATGTAAATCAGTAGACTAAGGAAGATCCACTCTCAGCAAGGGGGGTGGACATGATCCAACCCCTGGTTCTCAGGTCCCAGGCTTGAACTGAATTACACCATCAGCTTTCCTGGGTCTCCAGACTGCGGGCTGCAGTCTCAGCCTCCAATTACATTATCCCTTCCCATAACAAAACTCAACAGAGGTAGAGATAGAAATAAAGAGAGAGATGTGAAAGAGAGAGAAAAACAGAGAGAGGGAGACAGAGAGCGAGAGAAAGATTAGTTCTGTTTCTCTTGAGAGCCCTAATACAAATTCACTCCCTAAACTGTAGCGTTTATTGTTAGTTTTTACAATAACCCTAGGAAGTCATCAGGAAACTGACTGTCTGAATGGTTATAAGACCAGGTAAAGATCCCAAGAGGCTGAGCCAGAAATGAACTCAAATCTCTCAAAAACACTAAAAAGCTTCTACCTGACTCCAGGGCTCTCCAGTTTGAATATTTATGGACTCTTATAATAGAAGATAAAATTGTGTCCAGAGCTAACAATGCCAGAGCACTCACTGTGAGCCAGCACTGAGTCAGTCTCCTCACATGGATAAGCTCCAGGAATCCTCCCAGCATCACAACAAGAGACCTGCCACCACCTCCTTCTACAGATGAAGAAAATCGGTACTTAAGGAGTATCATCCCCTTGCCCAAGGTCACACAATAAAATTCCAATCCTGAATTCCTAAGTGCCATCTAGACTCAAGTAACCTGATATCACTTAACGATGCGCAAACATCCACTAAGTGGAAACTTTCTAAGTGTAGAGCTCTTACTCAGCTGTAAGACCAACCGCGAGTTCACAAATTAAAGACAAGCAAAACTGCACAACAGATTGGATGAAACCGACAACACCGCTTGGAGGAGACAGGCGGGCTGTGGCTGGAACCACTCGCCCTCCAAGCAGTTCTTGGCGTCCCCACACTTGTGTCACCGTGAGCCAGGGACACCCCTCCTATGCCGTCTCTCAATTACAACCCAAGGGGACCTCTGTGTGTGCACAAACTGCCATCCTGTCACAGGGCCCATGGGGCACCACTGCCCTGTCTGTTTTCAGTCTGTCTCTGTTCTCTCTCAACAGACTCAACAGTTAAAACAAAGCCTGACAGACACACTGCCTGACAGAGCAAATTAGTGGTAAGAGCCCATCCAGAGAATGCAGCTTTATTCATAACAGAAACAGTGTATAAATGTGCATACTCTGTAGCATATAAAGCATAGAATATATTTGTATATTATATATGTAAAGTATATATTTGTATATAATATTATATGTAATATTATCAGGGGATAAAATTTGTTATCAAGCCGGGCTCGGTGGCTCAGCCTGTAATCCCGCGCCTTGGGAGGCTGAGGTGAGTGGATTGCCTGAGCCCGTGGGTTCGAGATCCACCTGGGCAACTTGGCGAGACCTCATCTCTACAATAAAATCAAAAAATTAGCCGGGCGTGGTAGCACGCGCCTGTAATTCCAGCTACTTGGAAGGCTGAGGCAGAAGGATCGCCAGAGCCCAGCAGGTCGAGGCTGCGGTGGCCGGGAGCGGCCACTGCATTCCAGTCTAGGCGACAGAGTGAGACTCCAACTCACAAAAAAAATAAAAAATAAATAAAATAAAATTTATTATCAAATTAAGAAGACAAAGTCTAAAATTTCTGGAACTTGCAGTTCTTGACACACGCATAGCACCAAAACTTGTGGGTAGTATTCACTACATCCCATTGTGACAATTCATCCTTGCATCCAACTTGTGAACTAGCTTTGGACCCTCAGCCACATTCATTAAACATGGATTCCAGGATCCGTCTACCATCTGCAAGGCACAGATGCCGAAGTACCATAAGGCTGATGAAAACATACACAATCCCTTCCCCTTGAGGAATTTACACAGCCAGAACATTGCTTGAGCCCAGGAGTTCCTACATTACAGAGAGGAATGATAATATTTACAATGAAAGTCTGAGTGGTAGCCGGGCATGGTAGCTCACACCAGTAATCCCAGCACTTTGGGAGTCTGAGGCTGGAGGATTGCTTGAGCCCAGGAGTTCTTGGCCAACCTGGACAACATAATAAGACCTTGTCTCTACCAAAATATCAAAAAAAATAAGCCAGAGACAGGGTCTTGCTGTGCTGTCCAGGCTGGTCTCAAACTCTTGGGCTCAAGCAATCTTCCCACCTTGGCCTCCAGAAATGCTGGGATTACAGAGATGAGACACCACACCTGAAAAAACTTGCTGAACATCCATGGTATTCTGAGGATTGCTTTAATGTTTTAACACTGCAGTCAATTCACTACCTTCGTAGAGCACCCAGGCTTTTGAGCCTGGCAGGCTTGTGTTTAAATACCAATCCATGGCCTCATACAAATTAATTAATCTCTTCCAGTCTTTATTACCTCATCTGTAAAAGGGGAATATTAAAGTTAAGACTAAATCTATCTCGCTGATCATTGTGATGATTAACTGTGATATGTTCATATGCACACAGCACAATTTTGGGCCATCACAATCATGCAATATACATTATCTAGTTTAATTATTTTGCCTTTAAATCTAAAATTGGTAAAATTTTTCAGCATTTAAACTTTTCCTCCACCTATAGAGTCTTAGTTTTTTAATACTATATAGTCTCTAATTTTGTTATAGAATTCAACAAGAAAAAGGGATTTAATGGATCTTTTAAATACTTTACTGGCTTTTAAATTTTTTAGGTAACATAGCAATATTTCTTCACTTTCTCCTTAAAAGAATTCAGTATATAATCCAGGAGTTCAATAATTATAAGAGGAGACAACTAAGCTTGACAATCAGGCAGAAAATATTGCAGAACAAACCAGGCAACAATGATAATAGCAGAGATGCTATTTCTCTTAAAATAATATTTTAAGTAATTGTTTTTAAAAATAACTAAAGGGCTGGGCATGGTGGCTCAAGCCTGTATTTGGCTGAGACCACAGGTTCGAGAACAGCCTGGGCAACTTGGCGAGACCTCATCTCTACAATAAATCAAAAAAAAAAATTAGCCAAGAGTGGTAGAATGTGCCTGTAGTTCCAGCTACTTGGAAGGTTGAGGTGAAAGGATTGCCTGAGCCCAGCAGGTTGATGCTGGGGTGGCGGTAAGCATGCCACTGCACTCCAGCCTGGGTGATAGAGTGAGACTTCAGCTCAAAAATAAAAAAATAAAAATAACTTAGTCTTATTTACTGACTACCATTAGAACTTGGGACAGTATTTGCTGAGCATATACTATATGCTAGATATGGTGCTAAGACTTGTACAAACATTTTCACAGCAACTTTATTCATAATAGCAAAAACTGAGAACAACCCAAACATCCATCATCAGGTGAATGGATAAACAAATCCATCCAATGGAATACTTCACAGTAACAGAAAGAAATGCAATGCTGAGACAACATACTGAATACATGTCAAAATAGTAATAATCAATTAAAAATTGTATACCTAATGCTGAATTATACCTCACATCTTAAAATAATAATTTTAAAAAATAGTATGTTGGGTGAAAGAAGCTAGCCTAAAAAAAAAAGTATGTGCTGTATGAGTTTGTTTATTCTAGAGTTCTTGAACTTGTAAATTAATCTATTGTGTCAAAAGTTAGATCCGCTGTCTGGGTATGGTGGTTCATGCCTGTAAATCCCAGCCATTTGGGAGGCTGAGGCAGGAGGATTGCTTGAGGTCAGGTGTTTGAGACCAGCCTGTGCAACATAGCAAGATCCCATCTCTACAAAAAAAATTAAAAATTAGTTGGGTGTGGTGGCATGTACCTATAGTCCCAGCTACTTGAGAGACTGAGGTGAGAGGACTGCTTGAACCCAGGAGGTCGAGGCTGCAGTGAGCCATGATTGTATCACTGTACTCCAGCCTGGGGGGGGGGAGGGGAGAGAGAGAGAGAGAGAGAGAGAAAGAGAGAGAGATTCTCTTAAAAAAAAAAATCAGCGCCGGGCTCGGTGGCTCAGCCTGTAATCCCACGCCTTGGGAGGCTGAGGTGAGTGGAATGCCTGAGCCCGCGGGTTCGAGACCCACCTGGGCAACTTGGTGAGACCTCATCTCTACAATAAATCAAAAAATTAGCCGGGTGTGGTAACGCGCGCCTGTAGTTCCAGCTACTTGGAAGGCTGAGGCGGAAGAATCGCCAGAGCCCAGCAGGTCGAGGCTTCAGTGGCCAGGAGCAGCCACTGCACTCCAGTCTGGACGACAGAGTGAGACTCCAACTCAAAAAAAAAAAAAAATCAGCAATGACCTAGGGATGGTGGGAATGAAGGAGAAGGGATGAATTCAACATGCCACAAAGAAGCTATGGAGGTGATGGATGGGTTCTGTATATTTATAGCAGCGATGGTTTTGAGGCTGCATACCTATGTCAAAATTCAAGTAACAAGATTCAAATATATGCAGTTTAATAGGCTAGGGGGGTGGCTCACGTCTGTAATCCCAGCACCTTGAGAGACGGAGACAAGAACATTGCTTGAGCCCAGGAGTTCCAGACCAGCCTGGGCAACATAGCAAGACCTCATCTCTATAAAATAAAATAAAATAAAATAAAATAAAAGTTAAAAAAAAATGCAGTTTATTATATATTGATTAGATACCTCAATGAGGCTGAAAAAAATGCATGGCTCCCATTTCAGGGGCCCTGAAGTCTGAAAACACTTGGAAACTGCAAAATTCTTTGCTAATAATTTAGCATTCTAAAATATAAACTTAAATCAACAATAACAAAAGAGAAAAAATGGCTGTAAAGATTAAGCAAAACAACACTGGTATCTAATGGGCAGAGGCAGGCATGGATGGATCTCTCTCACTGAAATGAAGGCTGGGCCCTGGCGTTTGTGCAAGTTAGACTTGCCTGCCCGTTTGACTCATCCCATATTAAATGAATCTCTGGGTAAGAATAATAAAACAAAAAAACTCCTCCCAAAGCTGGTGCGGGATGCTCACCTCCTCCTCATCATCATCACCCCATCTTTAAGGCAGGCCTGACAAGGACTACCAAGCAGAGACTCAGGGAAGGCACTGTCATGGCTTCTCCAATGCCCACAACAGGGCCTGGTCCATGCGGGGCCCCAGTCACCTTGTTGGAAACTACACGAGCAAATGAGGACAGGGCAGGAGGGAGTCAGCCCAGAGAACTATGGCTATTAGACATCTCTCGGGTCTGTTTTTACAATAACCAGTCACACCCACCGCTTTTTCCTTTTCTCTTTTCAATGTCTTTTTTAGAGATGAGGTCTCGCTCTGTTGCTCATGCTGGATTGGAACTCCTGGGCTCAAGAGATCCTCCCTCCTCAGCCTCCCAAGTAGCTGGGACAACAGGACCATGCCACTGCGCCAGGCACCACCACTTTTTCTTTCCAAGAAGAGGTTTTTTTTTTAAATCTTGAAGCCTTTTGTCTTTTCTTTTTGCTGCAGCTTTCTCAGATAGACAGAAGGGCACAGGCAGGACAGAAATCTCCCGGACCTGCTTGGCGAAGAATAACCTCCAGCCTCCATGTCCTCCACTCTCTGCTTCACCCATGTGCCCGGCTGTCATGGGAATACACAACTGACAGGGTCACTGTCCCATAGCAGTCCTCAGAGATGCACATAAGTACTGCCAAGGGACCCTTCCTCAACTACAAGATGGTTATCTTCAGAGATGTCGCTGTAATCCTTGGGTTTTTTTTTTTAAGCAGAAAAAAAGCAGGAAGGCCCTTTAGCTGGGGTTTCAGTTCTTGGATTGCTGTGGCTGGCACTGGTTGGCAGCACTTGCTTCTATGCTGGGTGATATTGGGGGGGTGCATGTGTGTGGAGGAGGTGCATGAGGTGGGTTGGGTCTGTGTGTGTGCATGTATGTAGGTGTGCATGTGTGTGCATGCATGTTCTGAGGCTCTCTAGCAGACACTTCATGTGTTCATGTTTTTTTTTTAATGACACTTGATATCTTTCTGAAAGCGGAAATAACCAGAATCAGTAAGAAACATGATCTCTTACCAAGAGGAGCTTGGGAGATGAGCTCTGTGAGCTTCTGGTGGGGGTCGCAGGCAGCTAACAGGGCAAGACAGAAAGGGCCATTTCTGGGCTGGGTGGGCAGCTGGTAATCCAGGCTCACAATGGCCAGTGGCATGTGCGTGGATAGCAAGACCTGCAGCTGCAGCCCATGCAGGGACTCAACTGTGGACAATGGGCTGATGAGGTGACAGCTCGAGAGATGACAGCCCTGAGAGCCGAAAACCTTTGTTAGTCCCCCACAACCTCAGCCTAGGGCTGGATTTCTGTAAAGGCACAATGTTGAGAGGCTCACAGACTCCTGGGAACCTTCCCTCACCCCGCCCAGACCTGGCCTGTTCCTCCACTAAGAAAAACTCCTCAGGCCAGGTGTGGTGGCTCATGCCTATAATTTCAGCACTCTGGGAAGCCAAGGTGGGAGGGTTATTGAGCCCAGAGTTCGAGGCCAGCCTAGACAACATAGCAAGACCTAATCTCTACAAAAGTCAAAAAAATAGCCTAGCTGGTGTGGTGGCACCCACCTGTAGTCCCAGCTACTAAGGAGGCTGAGTCAGAAGGATCGCCTGACCCCACGATCATGCCACTGCACTCCAGCCTGGACAGTAGTGGGACCTCGACACACACACACACACACACACACACACACACACACACACACACAAAGAATTACTTTTAAAACAATTTCTACTGAGATACCACCTAACTCCAGTCAGAATGGCCATTATCAATAACTCAAAAAATAACAGTTGCTGGAGAGGGTGTGGCGAAAAGGGAACACTTCTGCACTGTTGGTGGGAGTGTAAACTAGTGCAACCTCTTTGGAAAGCAGTGTGGCGATTCCTAAAAGCTCTAAACACCAACCTCCCATATGATCCCGCAATCCCCCTACTGGGAATATACCCTGAAGAACACAAATCACTCTATAAAAAAGATACCTGCACACGTATGTTTATCGCAACATTGTTCACAATAGCAAGAACCTGGAAGCAACCATGCTGTCCATCAAAAGAGGACTGGATTAAAAAAATGTGGTGCATGTACACAATGGAATACTACGCAGCCATAAGAAAGAACGAAATCATGAATTTCGCAGCAACCTGGATGGAACTAGAGTCCATAATACTGAGTGACCTCTCACAGAAACAAAAAACTAAGTATCCCATAAGAAAGAACGAAATCATGAATTTCGCAGCAACCTGGATGGAACTAGAGTCCATAATACTGAGTGACCTCTCACAGAAACAAAAAACTAAGTATCACATGTATACCTTCATCATCCAACATACTACCTTCATCATCCAACATACTACCACAAGAAAATGACTGACACTGGTGGGAAACTATGGGGGAGGGGAACAATGGGATTAATGGTGATAAATATCTGTCTGGGGATGGGGAGACACCTCTTATCATCAAGGGTGCCTGAATGAAGCATTTTTGTATGCCTAACCCCTAACTATACCCCATAATATCATAATAAAAAAAATTAAAAAAAAAAAAGCACAGTTCCATCCACAATAGCAACATCAAAAAAATGAAATACCTTGTCATCTTCCTAACCAGAGAAATGAAAGACTTTTACAATGAAAACTACAAAACACTGCTCAAAGAAAGCAAAGATGACACAAACAAATGGAAAAATATTTCATGCTCATGGATTGGAAGAAGCAACACTATTAAGATGTCCATCCTAACAAAGGCAATCTACAATTAATGCACTACCCATTAAATTACTAGCAGCATTCTTCTTAGACCTGGAAACAACAATACAGGAATTCACATGGCAACATAAACAACCACAAGTAGCCAAAAAATTCTCAACAAAAACAAAAACAAAACAAAAAAACAAAGCAGGAGGTATCACACTCTCAGACTTTAAACTTTTTTTATAAAGCTACAATAATCAAAACAGCTTGGTATTGGTACAAGAACAGGCATATAGATCAATTGAACAGAAATGAGATTCTGGAGGCAAAAACCTCAATTTCTCAACCCACTCATTTTTGACAAAGTCTCTACCATCAACCACTGGGAAGAGGAGAACCTCTTCAGTAAATGCTGCTGGGAAAACTAGCTGACCATGTGCAGAAGAATGAAACCAGATCCCTATATATCACCACACACAAAATTTAACTCTAAGTGAATCAAAGACCTAAACATAAAACCTCAAACTATAACAACCTTAGAAAATGCAGGAGTCACCCTTATGGAAATTGGAACTGGCAATTCCTGATCAAAACCCAAGTGCCCATGCTGTAAGAGATAAGATAGACAAGTGAGACCTTATCAAATTGACAAACTTCTGCAAAGCCAAAGAAACCATCAGAAAGCAGCGAGACAGTCCATAGACTGGGAAAAAATATATGCCAACTGTATATCTGACAGAGGTCTAACATCTAGGATCTACAGGGAACTCAAACGTGCTGAAAAGAAAAAGATTTTTTTTTTTTAGTCTTGTCCCTAATTATCCTATTTTATTATTACTTTTTTTTTTTTTTAATAGAGTCAGAGATTTTGCTTTGTTGTCCAGGCTGGTCTCAAACTCCTGGCCTCAGGCAGTCCTCCTGTCTCAAACTTATAAAGTGCTGGGATTACAGGCATGAGCCACTGCTCCCAGCTAAGATTCTTTTTTTGTGTATGTGCATATGGATGTTTGAATGTTCAGTTGTTCCATCATCATTGTTGAAAACACTGTTATGTCTTCATTAAACTTCCTTTGCACTTTTGTAAAAATCAAGTAGTCGTATTTGTTTGTGTCTATTTCTGGCTTTCTATTCCATTCTTGTTATTTGTTTATCACTTAGCCAATACCATGCAGTCTTGTGTACTTTAGCTTTACAGTCAGTCTTAAAATTAGGGATTGTAATTCCTTCAATCTTATTCTTAAAATAATTTTATTTGGCTATTCTAGTTTTTTGCCTTTCTAAATACTTTTTAGAGTAAGATTTTTGACATGTATAATAATTATATTTGAATTTGGATTAGAATTATATTAAATTTACAGATAAATTTGGGGGAGGATTGACATCTGTACTATGCTGAACCTTCCAATTCATGAAAATGGTTTGATTTATTTTATCAGCCTTTTTGGGTTTCTTTTTGACATATAAATTTTATATATATTTTGTACCTAAGTATTTTGTTTTGGGAGGAGCTCTTTTAAATGATATTTTAAAAAGAATTTTAGTTTCTAATTGTTCATTGGTAGTTTATGGGAATATGATTTATTTATGTGTTTTTGTTTGTGTGTGTGTACTATGCATTTGTACATGCATTTGTGCTTACCTTGTATTGTGCAACACTGGTAAATGTACTAAGTATAGATATAAGATTATATGTGGTAGATTTCTTGGGACTTTTTTCATGTACAAGTATGTTATCTGCAGAGAAGGACAATTTTATTTCTTCCTTTCCAAATTGTATACCTTTTATTTGTTGTTCTTGTCTTTTTCCAATGACTAGGACTTCCAGTTCTATTTTCAATAGGAATGATGAGTAAGGGCATCTTTGCCTTGTTCCAGATCTTGGGCAGAAACATTCAGTCTTTTGCTATGAAGAAAGATGTTAATTGTAGATTTTTTGTTATTGTCTTTTATCATGTTGAGGAAATTTCTTTCTAATTTTACTTTGCTGAGAATTTGTATCTTGTAACGGATATTGAATTTTTTCAAATACTCTTTCTGCATCAATTGATACCATCATGGTTTTTTTTTTCTTTCTTAGATAATATGATATCTAACATTCATTTACTTTTGAATATTGAACCATCTTTGCATTCCTGGGATAAACTTCATTTGGTTATGGTGTATTCTTTTTATACATTGCTAGATTCAATTTATTAATATTCTGTTAAGGATTTTTATGTCTATGTTTAAGAAATATTGGTCTCTAGTTTTTTGTTCTCTGTCTGATTGTATTATCAGGATATTATATGTTCGCCTCATACAATTAGATGAAAAGTATTACATCTTATTCTGGAAAAACATTTTGTAGAGTTAATATAGCTTAAAAATATTAGATAGAATTTGTCAACAAAATCACTTGAGTGTGGAGCTTTCTTTCCGGAGGTTTCTAATTAGGAGTTCCATTTCTTTAATAATTAAGTTTTTAAAAATAAGTTTTTAGACAATCTCTTTCATATTGAGTGAGTTTTGTTAGTTTTTGGTTATCAAAGAATTGGTTTACTCCATAAAATTTGTTTAGTTTATATGCACTGAGTTGTTTATAGTATTTTTTTACCCTTTTAATGTTTGTATGACCTGTAGTGATAATTTATTTTTCATATACTGATTTTTTTGGTAGGTATTACTAGAGGTTTTTTTTTTTTTTTTTAATTCAGTGATATTTTTGTCAGTTTTTGTCTTTGTTCAATTTTATTAATTTCTGCTTTTTATTATTTTTTCTTCTCCCTTTTTGAGTTTATTTGGTGTTTTTTTCCTAGTTCCTTAAAGTGGTAGCTTAGAGTCTTGATTTGAGATCTTTCTTCTTGAGATTATTTAGGTGTAAGGTGTGTGATTTCAGGTGTTTGGAGATTTCACTGTACTTTCTGTTACTGATTTCTAGTTTCATTCAATTAAGACTAAAAACATACTTTGTATGATTTTAGTTCTCATTAATTAAAGTTTGTTCTGTGAGTCAAGATATGGTCTGTTGGTGAGTGTTCCATGTGTATGGTACTGTTGTTGGGTCGTATGTTGTATAAATAGCAATTAAATCTAGTTGCTCATTGGTAATTTTTTATTCTTTTATCTCTTGGCTTATTTCCATCTACTGATTATTGATTACTAAAAAGAAGTGTTGAGTCTCCAACTATAATTCTGCATTTGTCTATTTTCCCTTTTAGTCCTGTCATTTTTTGTTCTTTGTCAGTTTTTGCTCCATATATTTTTGAGCCCCTATCTTTGCCTTTATTTGGTGCATATATATATTTAAGGTTGTTGTCTTCTTAGTGAATTGACTCCTTCATGTTTGTTCTTGGTAATTTTATTGCTACAACATATACATTGTCTGACATTAGTATAGCTGTTCTAGATGTATTTTTATTGGTATTTGCCTGGCATGTATTTTTCCATCTTTTAATTTTTAGCATGTCTGTATCATTACATTTGAAATGAGTTTCGTATATGTAGATGGATTATTTTTAAAATCCAGTCTTACAATGACTCCCTTAATTGGTGTGTTTATGTGATTTACATTTAGTATAATATTGATATGTTTAGATTTAGGTATTCTGTTCTAGCATTAATTTTACAGTTTTTTTCCTCTTTTTAGTTCTGATTTCTATATTTTTATGAGTTATTTGAACATTAATTTTTTGTATCCAATTTTAATTTCTCTGTTGTATTCTTGACTTTATCTCTGTATATAGGTTTATTTAGTTCTTACTCTTGGAATTATAGTATACATATTTAACTCTTCACAGTCTGTTGTTGTTTTTTGTGAGCATTACATTTATGTACAATGAAGACCTCATCAGGCAATGTTAATAATTTTTACTTTCAACTGGCAAATGTATTTTAAGATATTTGAAGAGGAGATTCTGTTTTATGTTTACGTACATATTGTTGCGTTATAGGGTTAATTTTAATTTGTTTTCCAGATGTTTGCCATTTTTATTACTCTTTATTTCTTTTTTCATCACTGACCTTCTGTTTGAGATTATTTTTTCTTTAACATGAAGAATATCCTTAATTATTTTTGTAAGTTTTTTGAGATTTTAATATTTTGTGTGAAAATGTCAGCATTTCACCTTTATTCTTAGAAATTTTCAGTGGGTAATAAATTGTAAATTGACATACATTTTATTTCAGTAATTTAACAACATTATTTTATTTTTTCGTGACTTCCTTAATCTTTTAAGAAGTTCTGTGCTCTGGTTTTTAGCAGTTTTACTGTGGTATGCCTATGTAGGTTTTTTGGGGGTTTTTTTACATTTAGCTTTCAGTTCTACCCCCCCCTTTTTCTTTTGCTAAACCCATCTGTTATATCTAATCTATTACGTATATCTGTTGGGCTCTTAATTTTTAATAATCTAATATTTTTTGTTTTCCTATTATATTTTTTGCAATTCTGGTTTGGTTTTTTTATTTCTTTTATGGCTTTCTCTTCTCCATTAATTCTTAATTTTATTTATATCTCCTTTAATTTACTAAGTTTTGTTATTTTATAGTCTAAAACTTCAGTGTGTAGTCTCAGTGGGTTCCTTTTCGTTGCCTCTGAGAATAATCTGTGGTAATCTTAATCTAGTTTCAGCAGTTGAATTAGTAACTCTTACATGACATCAAACAAAAGAAGTTCAAAACATTTCCCAGCCATAGTAGTTAGTAGTTCTTAGAAAAAGGGTTGATTCAGATTACCTAGTCTGCCATTACTTGAATGGAAGTTTCCATCCTATTATATTATTTCCATATATTTCAGTGTCAGGAGGTGAGTTTGTTATCCTTCTTACTACCCACTCTTCCAAATCATTGTTTTTCCACTGTTTATTTTGAATACAGTAAATTAGAACATATTTCTCTGAGACTTATATCATTCACTATAACACTTACTTTTCCTTTTGCTTCCATGTATTTTTTAGATAGTGTGCCTTTTTCACTAAAGACTGGCATCTGGCTTCCAGTCTTCCTGTCCTTGAACCCATTATCCAACTCTTCATTAGGCCAGAACTGTTCTTGGGACTTCAGATAATCTATACAGTTGCCTGTCTGGCATGTCTAGAATCTAAAGTTCAACATGTCCAAAAGGCTCATAACTGCTCTCCCTGTAAGGGTTTCTCACATCTATGAAACAAGTTTAAAATCCTGAGAAGAATTTTCTGTCTTTTTCACATGCCGGGACACTGGTGACTGATGATAGCCAACATATTACCACCTGATACCCTCTTTCCCTCCCGTTTGTCTTTTGTTCATCAAATATTTAATAAGTACTTACTGTGCCAGGCACTAAGCTGGGTCTTGGAAATTCATCCCATGGCAATCAATAGCAGTTATGATGCCTGACTCTATGGAGCTTATGGTCCAGTGTGGGGAGATAGCAATTATTAAATCACATAGATATAAATTTCAACGGTGATAAATGCCAAGGATAAGAGATTCTCAGCACTTTAAACAGAATATAATAGTGGAGAGGGGGTTGAATTTGACTTAGAATACTTAGGGCAGACTTTTCTGAAGAAATAGGATGAGTATTAGTGATGCGTTAGTAAGGGAAAAAGCAGAGAGAAGAAAATTACAGGCAGAGGAACCATTATCAACAAAGGCCACTAGAATGTAGGGAGACTGATATAAACAGGGACTGAAAGATGGTCAGAGTAGCTAGAATGGAGAGGAGAGGGAGAACAGTCTGATATGGGGTCAGAGAAGCAGATAGGGGTTAGACTATGCAAGGCCTTGTAAACCTGGTTAAGGATTTTGGTCTCTATCTTAAGAGTAACAGGATGCCTTTGAAGTGCTTTAATCTGATGGGTGACATGATTAGATTAGTGTTTTGAAAAGATCACTCCAGCTGCAGTGTGGAAAACAGATTGCAAAGGGATAAGAGTGGATGCAGAGAAACCAGATAAGTAGCAGTAATCTAGGAGAGATGTAATAGTAGCTTGGGCTAGGGAATTGGCATTGAAGATGGAGACTATTTATGAATTTAATGATGGATTTGATTTGGTAAATGAGATGAAGATGTTAAGGATAACCATTAGTTTTCTGGTTTACTTCACTGGAATGGTGGTGAGACTTTTTACTGAGCTTGGATTACATTGGAAGAGGCCAAATATGGTTTGAACATGTTGACTTGAGGAGCCTTTAGAACATTCAAGAAGAGAAAGAAAGTAGTCAGGAGGATATGTTGGTGCAGAACCCAGGAGGGTTTTCAATTCCTTTTTATTTTGAACTCTTTAGGTATTTTACTTGAGATATTGCTTTGATAATTGCAAAGACCTTTAATAGGGAGGCTGCAGTAATGCAAGCAATATCTCCCATATGGCAAGATTAAATCACAGTGACTGCTGGATCTGACCCATGGACCACAACAAAGATAAATGCATTGTGCCATGGATTACTTTGGATACTGTTAAATGTGTCTGGCACTATTGTAGTTAATGGAGATTGCAAAAATGAATAAGACACGGTCTTTGATCTCAAGAAACTTACATCTAGTTTGTGAGCCAGACATGCAAATAATGATAACAATGTAGTATGAGTGCTGTGACAGAGAGATGTCTGCTATACTAGGGGAGCATATTAAAAGGGCACTTAACTTAAAATGAGCCAGTCAGGGAAGATTTTCTAGAGGTGTTGATATTTAAACCATCTGGAAGAACATGGAAGAGGAGGTAGGAAGGAAAGGGGAAAACAAAAGGGTTGAGACAAGAAAGATTATAGTGTGTTAGGAAACCATTTTTATCACCACCTTTTTTGGTTTTATTGTTAGATACAAAGAATTCAGATGGTGCCTTCTGGAAACAAGAAGGTGACATCAGGTGTTGTTGATCCTTCCTTTTTTTCTTTTTTTTTCTTTTTCTTTTACTGCCCTCCTCTTTCTCTTCCCTCCCTTCTGAATCGATGATATACTTATATTATTCAAAATAGAGCAATATATAAAAGCATAAAGAGTATCACACCTTTTCCCCTATCTACCTAATTCCTATTTTTCTCTCCCCAAAATTTATGTAACTACATTTAATAGTTATTTATGTATCGTTCTAAGGTTTCTTTATATAAAGTTATAAACAAATACAAATATACATTTTAAAATTTACCTTTCCTTTTGGAATTTTTAGTTCATTCTGGCTTAAAAAGTAAATATGGGGATATAAGAGGAGGTGCCACAGGAGTTTTTACTTGAAGGATTTTAAATCAGAGAAGCAACACTAAAGATAATGGATTGAAGAATGAGAGACCATTTTGGAGTCTTGTAGAAAGTAATGTGGAGAGAGTAATGATGAAGCCTGAATTAAGGTTGTGGGAACTGAGAAGAAAAAATGTTGTCCAGTTGGATCTTGATCTAACATGGGTTCAGAAACATACCAGTCATTTAATACTGAATGATAACATGGAGACACTAAGGATCAAGTTTGGATGAATTGTTTTTGTGGTGAATGGAACAGACAGTAGAAATCAATGGGATTTCCTCATGGGATGAGGAAACAAAGCTAATGGAGAAACTAGGTATAGTACAGTGGTTAATAACTAGAGTTTTGTAGATCTACCTTTAAATCCAGCTCTTCCATTTGCTACCTGGGTGATCTTGGCAAAGTCACTT
Organism: Tarsius wallacei; assembly: GCA_963574415.1. Taxonomy (NCBI): domain Eukaryota; kingdom Metazoa; phylum Chordata; class Mammalia; order Primates; family Tarsiidae; genus Tarsius; species Tarsius wallacei. Next base: position 20,793 of record CAUYQG010052712.1, read on the forward strand.
TATCTAAAGTCTTGATTTCTTTATCTCTGAAATGGCTGTGATAAACATTACTACTTCATAGGATTGCATGAGGATTGTAGGAGAAGGTACATAAAGAAGGTTTGTATCTATGGCCTATCTGAAGGGATGATCATAGACAGGAAAGTCATATGATCCTTTGAAGTGAGAGAAGGTGAAAAACTAGTAGAGAATGAGAAGGTAGTTAAGTAAAAGTGAAAAAGAACATGAAATACTCATACATAGTTACGCTGATAGTTGCCAATAGCTGACTGGGGAATGCCACTTGAGTTCTTTGGGCTTTAGTCCATCTATCCATACTATTATAGGAGGTTAGCCAAAATGATCATCAAAGTCCTTTCAGCTATGTTTTTCTGATGCCATACTTAGCCATTTTGAAACTCTAAAACTATATTCTTTATGCTGTAGATTTCAGAATAAAAACTAATTCTTTCGATGCTATTAATTTATCGTTTAGATTCATTATTTCCAATACCTAAGGTTTTTTTTCTCTATTATACATTTAACTTTATTTTCATGTGACTGCTTCCTTTGTTGTTGTTTTGACCATAAAGAATACTTTTTTTCTTTCTTTTTTCATAAATACCCACCTTGTATTTTTAAAAGACTATTGTTTGCCTTGGTCTTTTTAATCTGCCCATGAGGAATTCAAGCCGAATGATAGGGAGCTGTGAAAATCCAGTTAGTGTGAGCTGTAATCTTTTTACTGGCTTTAAATAGTTAGAGTACCATGCAGACACCCTGCAGATAACTGAATCAAAACATACAGTAATCACCTAAACATGGATTCTGCCTTTTCTGTTATGGAACTATAGTAGGAATCACTAATAACCATTTACTTTGCAGAAAAGATACTTGGTCATGATATCAAATAAAGTCAGGGTTCAGTATTAAAAGCTATATTTCACAGGTTGGCAACCTAGCGTTTGTGAAAAGCATTGATTTCTGAAGATTTGATATTATCCACTGTTTATAATATCCTCTGACTATAATAGAGTCAGGCAAACATTTTTATAGAAAGAAAATATTTATAATCCTTTAATCTTTCAGTCATCTTCTACTTCAGATATTGCTAAAGGAAAACAAAAAACTATTAAGATAATCAGACTTTTAAACTATAATAAAAGAAAGAAGAAAATATGCTGCTCCTCTTTTTTCCTTATAAAAGAAACTGGTTTCACTAATGCAGTTTATTGAATTTAGATGGCAAAATATTCCTTAATAACTTTGTCAAATGGCAGTCTATTTTTCTAGGCTTACTGGCTGATTTTTTTTTTAAGTTAGAAGATGGATCTCTCATCCATTAGATTCTGCATTAGAGTGATGAGAAACACTGTGTGCAGTGTGCCGACGCCTCTTCCTAATTTTATTAGCTTTCCATTTTCTAATACTGCTGTTGATAACATTCTGGTGAAGTTTATAAAATAAAATAGGCTACTTGTTGAAACTAATATCCTAGTGTTGCCGGTATGATTCATGTTACATTAGGAGTTCATAAGTCATTAGGAATCTGTTATGTTTATTGTATTGTTCTGAACAGCAAACTTGAAATCCTTTGTTTTGAAAGATTCATAGGGTCTACTCCAGGACAAAGGTTTCATAAAGTAGTTGCCTTCCTATGCTGATTGCTTTGCCTCAGGCAGTTTTACAGAGCTCAACATGCTAGTTCTTCAAAATAGGAAAGCTCACTTTTCATCAAAAATATAGATTCTGAGGACTGTGGTTGCCAGTTCACATTCTTAATTAAATAGTTAATTAAATTTGGCTGGTTCAGATATACAAATATTGTGGAAAAACTGCTACAATATTATTTTATTAATATCTCTATGAATGTTCTAAAAGCCGTCGCCATTTTAGTGGATTGATAGGTTTGGGTGTGCATTTAGATTAATAGTAAATATTATAAAGAGGGACATTCTAAATTTGACAGTTTAAAAGTCATTATAAAACATTCTGAGGCAGGGACTACACAGGCATTTGCTATTAATACTACTTATCACTTACATAGGCTGCATTTTTTTCAATTGTAACCAACTTTTCCCCTATCCTTTCTAAGCATCTACTTCTATAGTCATATCTAAAAAATATATCAGGTCAAGAGATTTATTGAATGACACAATGACTATAGTTAATAACAATGTATCGTACACTTAAAAAATTGCTAAGAGTAGATTTTAAGTGTTTTCACCACAAAAAAAGTATATGAGGTATTTAATTAGCTCAGTTTAGTCTTTCACAGTGTATACATATTTCACAATATCTTGCACACTGTAAGTATATGCAATTTTTGTCAATTAAGTGAATGAATTGATAGGAAAAAACAAAGAAGCCCATTAAAATGTGGGCAAAGGACATGAACAGACACTTCTCAAAAGATAAGTGGCCAACAAACATGAAAAAACACTCAGCATCACTAATCATTAAATAAATGCAAATAAAAATTGCAGTTTGATACCATCGACCACCAGTCAGAATCAATGGCTATTATTAAATTAAAAATAACAAAAACACACAGCAGATGTTAGTGAGGCATTGGAGAAAAGGGAACGCTCATATGCTGTTGGTGGAAGTGTAAGCTAGTTCTTCCACAGGTGGAAAGAAACTTGGAGATTTCTCAAAGAACTAAAAATAGATTTACCATTCAACGCGGCAATCCCACTACTAGGTTGTTACCCAAAAGAGCACAAATCGCTTTACCAAAAAGATACCTGTACTTCTATGTTTATTGCAGCACTAACTACAATAGCAAAAACATGAAAGCAATTTAGGTACCTATCAGTGGTGGATTGGATAAAGACAATGTGGTATATACATACATATATATACATATATATATATATATATGTATATATATATATATATATATATATATATAATGCAGCCATACAGTGAATGAAATCATGTCTTTTGCAGCAGCAGCAGTGAGGATGTAGCTAGAGACCATTATTCTAAGTGAATTAACACAGAAACATAAAACTGAATGCCATATTCTCATAAAAGTGGGAGCTAACTACTGGGTGCACACAGACGTAAGCATGGGACGAACAGACACTGGGGACTCCTAAAGGGAGGACGTAAGGAGGCAATAAGGATTGAAAAACTACCTATGGGTACCATGCGCACCATTTGGGTGACAGGTTCAGTAGGAACCCAAACCTTACCATTATGCAATATACCCATATAACAAACTTGCACATGTACCCCTTGCACCTAAAATGAAAAAAGTTAACAAGCTTGTCATCATTGCCAGCTTTACTCCCAATAAAATCTAATCTTGCAAGCATATATTCGTTTCTCTGTCTACCATTTCCTACATTTCCAAATCAGTTTTTGTAGTATCCCCTGTTTGACCTTATTGAGACGGTCGAATACCACTTTGTCATTATTTATCATCTTCTCCTGGTACTTACTGCCCTTTTCTTTTTTTTTTTTTTATTATTCAATATTTTGTATTATGATATTGTGGGGTGCAGTTAAGGGTTAGGTACAAATATGCCTCGTTCAGGCACCCTTGTTGATAAGAAGTGTCTCCCCATCCCCAGACAGATATTTACTAACATTAATCCCATCACCCTACGCCTCCCAGTCATTTTCTTGTGCTAATACATTGGATGATCAAGGTCTACTATATGAGTGAAAACATGTGATACTCAGTTTTTTGTTTCTGTGAGAGGTCACTCAGTATTATAGACTCTAGTTCCATCCAGGTTGCTGCAAAATTCATGATTTTGTTCTTTTTTATGGCTGTGTAATATTCCATTGTGTATATATACCACATTTTTTAAATCCAGTCCTCTTTTGATGGACAGCATGGATGCTTCCAGGTTCTTGCTATTGTGAACAATGCTGCGATAAACATACATGTGCAGGTATCTTTTTTATAGAGTGATTTGAGTTCTTCAGGGTATATTCCCAGTAGGGGGATTGCGGGGTCATATGGGAGGTTGGTATTTAGAGCTTT
>CAUYQG010052715.1:0-26668 GCA_963574415.1 Tarsius wallacei
TGTAATTCCGGCTACTCGGAAAGCTGAGGCGGAAGGATCGCCGGAGCCCAGCAGGTCGAGGCTGCGGTGGCCGGGAGCGGCCACTGCACTCCAGTCTGGGCGACAGAGTGAGACGCCAACTCAAAAAAAAAAAAAAAAAAAAAAGAAATGCACATGCTTTCTTATTTCTACCTATTGAAATCCAAGGTCTTAAAATATTACCTCTCAAATGTACAATTGTAATACTGTCACTTGTGACTGTTACTTTTTTTTCTCACCAATCAGTATCTATTGAAGACAAGTGCTCATATGATTATTTAACATAGTACCTCAATACATATTAGTTGAAAAATGGACCTTCAATATTAATTTGTTGAAATAAATTTTCACAGTTACTGAATTGTTATTCTTTCACATTCTGTACAATAAGTCCTCATGTAACCTCCTAGTCAGGTTTTTGGAAACTGTGACTTTAAGTGAAACAACAAATACATAGACCAGTTTTGCAGTAGGCTAATTAATACAAACAGGAGTTATGTTCCAATGGCATATTTCTGGTCATAAAAACATCACCAAACATTTAAATAAGGATCCTCAATACTTCTAGTTTCAAACACTGAAATAAATGTGAACTATACATGTATTTAAGAGAAATCAATAAAAACAAATAAGAAAACTATTTATCCAATTTTTGGTGAATCAGTGAGTGATGGCAGTCAGTGGTAGTGGGTTAAATCAAGGAATGAATATTTTCAAAGCGAAAATTTTAAGGAACACCTTCTCTCACCACATGGTTCAAAACCTATCACAAATATGGTGGGCTCACTGAGTGCTTTTGCCTTGCATTGTTTATTGTCATGTCTATGTTTTACAAATTTTTATTTTACAATAAGTTTTTTAAGAAAATAGAAAGAAATAAAGTTTATTATTCACCTTTCACAGATTGGAAAGGGGGTGGACACTCAGAGGCAAGTGTGACCCCAAAAGGCCAAGAAATGGATATATTTAAGGACCTTTAAGTTAAGGGGGGAGGGGGTTAGGCCCAGAGGGTTCTGGGCCAAAAAAGAATGTCCAAGGCTGCAGTCTTTGATGTTGATAGTAGCCACATGAGCCTTAGATCTTTACATGGTCAGACATTAGCATCTCATGACCTTTAGTGGTGGGCTAGATGGAAGGGGAGGGGTTTTTCCTGCAAGAGACCTTTCAGACATTTCCAATACACAAGCTCCTTAGCTAAAAGGCAGTCTTATTATCATTTCTATGGCTTTGGCCAGCTAAGAGGTGATCTTGGGCTTTCCACCTTTGACAAGGAACCTATAAGTCTCTTTTTTTTTTTAATTTTTATTTTAAAGATGTAGGGTACAATTCATGGTTAGGTATGCAAATGTTCATTGTACAGGTAAAGTTTGGGCCTCACTTTGGCCCCACTTCACCTGGTTTGAGATCAGGTACCCTTATTGATGAGGGGTGCCCCCTCCTCCCTCCCCTGGCAACCCACTACTGCCAATTCATTACTTGCAGTATTATGATAATTGTTCAGGGTCTGCTTATGAGCAAGAACATGTGATACTCAGTTCTTTGTTTCTGATAGATCACTAGTATTACAGACTCTAAATCCATCCAAGTTGCTGCAAAGTTCATAATCTTTTCCTTCTTTATGAATGAGTAATAATCCATCGTGTATATGTACCACATTTTTAAATATAATCTACTTTCAATGGGCAGCATGGTTGGCTCCATGTTTTTGCTATTGTGAATATTGCTGCAATAAACATGCTTACACAGGTATCTTTTTTATAGAATGATTTGAGTTTCTCTGGGTATATTCCAAGACAGGGGATTACTGGGTTGCATGGGAGGTCGATTTTTAGATCTTTTAGAAATCTCTACACTGTTTTCCACAGAGGTTGAACTACTTTACACTCCCACCAACAGTATCTTAGAGATTAAACGATGAATTGAAAGATTGGGCTGTTCTTGTCTTGCATCTGATGGAGATTTGCCAAGGGTGTGGGGTAGGTTGCCAGCTTGGTCTGCAGTAAAATGTCTGAATACTTCCTAAAACCTGCATATTGAAAATGTATCTATATCTAACCTGTGCTAGATTCAAAGCGTATCAATCTAAGTGAAAATGGTTATGCTGAGCAAAAATGTGAACTAAGTTTATTCTGTTTCTCGGGGCTCCTCCTTTCAATACACCTATCTTATAATTCACCCATTTCACTGATATGTATCTACCTAAAACAAATGAAAATACATGTCTACACAAAAGTTTATATACAGATGTTCATAGCAGTTTTATTTGTAATAGCTTCTAACCAGACAATGCTCATATGTCTATCAACAGATAAATGGTTTAACAAATCATTTTTATATCCACATAATGGAATATTACTCAGCAATAAAAAGGAATGAATTCTTGATGAACATAAAAACAGATAAATTTCAAAATAATTTTATTGAGTGAAATAAGCTAGAAAATAAACATTGCATACAATATAAATCAATTTCTGTAAAATTGTAGAAAATGCAAACTAATCTATAGTGTCAAATTAATCTATATTTGCTGTTCCTGAGTAGAAATACTGGGTAGTGGTACCAGAGAGAGGCTCAAAGGGGCAAGAGGAAATTTTGGAGGAATTAGGTATATGTTCACTATCTTGATTGTGGTGATGGTTTTACAGATTTATACATGTGTAAAAACTTATTAAAATGTATATAAACACGCATGATTTTTAGTATGTTAGTATGCACCTCAACCAACTATTTATGGGGTATGGTACCTAGTGCAGGTCACACATAGACTGATAAATTTCTAAGAGGTACGTTTTAGGAAGCATTCAGACATTTTTGAAATTACATTTTACTGCAAGTCAAGCTGGCAGTCTACCCCCCCCCACCCCCTTGGCGAATCAAAAGAAAACTCCATCAACAGCAAGACTAGGTCAGCCCAACCTTTCAATCCACGGTTTAGCATAATAATCACTAAGAAACTTTCAGGTTCCCTGTTGAAGGGGGAAGGCCAAAGACTATTCCTTAACTGACCAAAGCCATGGAAATGAAAATAAGACCACCTTTTCGCTAAGGAACCTGTGCATTGGAAACTCTGACAGGTCTCCCATAAAAGACAATGTGGTCAGGAAAAGACCACCCTTCCCCTTCTCTCCTCTCCTCAGGAGGCCAGAGATATCAATCTCCAGAGTGGGGTCTCTAGTTTCTACCTTCTTTAGCATATCAATTGTTGTAAAGGTATATCAGGTTTATTGTAAAGAGCAAAGGCTCCATTTCTTTCACCCATGCCAGCTCTGGCATGTCACCATCTTTTCTCTTTTCTTTCTCTAATAAATTTTGTTTGAAAATTTTGCTGACCGCTCTAAAATTCACTGTAAAAATGAGCCAAATAATCTACAGGTCTTGCACTGCACCCCACCCAGTGTCAATTTATATTTGTTTTTGTTAAGTAAAATGGAAATGGCAAGGGAAAGGAAAAGATGAACTGCAGGTATAGAGAACTGCATCAAAGCATACCCTGACTATTCTTGATTGTTTACTCCCCTTCTCAATAAAATAAAAGTTCTCTTTGGGTAAATAAATCTATTTTTAATATTTCTATGAATGTTATATATTAGCTTGTAAAGTTACATACTAGATTAATATTGCAAACATTGGCTATTTCTGTGACTGAGCTCTAACTTGGAACATTCGTTCATATAGAAAACAGCACTCAGTTTATTTTTCATCAGAATCTGTAGTTCTCCTAGAAAACTTTTACAACTTTGGTCAAATGTATTCTTAGGTTATTTTCTATTTTTTTGTTGTTGTTTGTTTTATAGTTATGTAGCAATTGCAAATGAGATTGAGTTATTGATGAGGTTCTCAACTTGATCGGTATTGGTGTATAGAAATGACAGTAATTTTTGTATGTCGATTGTGTGAAGTCTAGGAGTTTTTTTGAGAAGTCTTTAGGGTTTTCTAGGTATATGATCATATCATCAACAAACACAGGTAATTTGGCTTTCTCTTTTCCAATTTGAATGCCTTTTATTTCTTTCTCTTGTCGATCTGATTGTTCTAGCTGAGACTTCTAGTAGTACTCTGTTGAATAGAAGTGATGAAGGTGAACATCCTTGTTTTGTTCCAATTCTCAGGGGAAATGCTTTCAGTTTTTTCCCATTTAGAATAATGTTGGCTGTAGGTTGTCATATATGGCTTTTAGTATTTTGAGGTATGTTCCTTCTAGGCTTAGTTTGGTAAATATTTTTTTAATCATAAAGAGATACTAGATTTTGTAAAAATGCTTTTTCTGCATTACATGACTTCAAATTATACCACAAGACTAAGTATCTAAGACAGTATGGTACGGGTATAAAAACAGATACATAGATTACTGAAAGGAATACAGAATTTAGACATAAAGCCACATACCTACAACCCACTGATCTTTGAAAAAGTCAACAGATATATACACTAGGGGAAAAATTTCTTATTTGATAAATGGTACTGGGATGATTGCAGAAAAATAAAACTAGACCCCTATCTCACACCATATACAAAAATCAACTCAAGATGAATTAAAAAGTTAAATGTAAAATCTGGGCCTACAAATATTACAGGAAAAAAATCTAGGAAAAACTTCTGGACATTAGTCTAGGAAAATAATTTATGACTAAGCCCTCAAAAGGAAACACAATAAAAACAAAAATAGAAACAAGGGACTAACTAAAAAGTTCCTGCACAACAAAACACATAATCAACACAGTATCAGAGTAAACAAACTATAGAATGGAGAAAGTATTTGAAAACAATGGATCCTACAGAAGACTAACAAGAAACTCAATTAACTCAATAAGAAAAACTCAAATAACCCCATTAGAAAGTGGGCAAATGATATAAACTGACATTTTTCTTTTTCTTTTTGAGTCAGAGTCTTACTCTGTCACCCAGGCTGGAGTGTAACCCAGGTTGGTGTGCAGTGACACACTCACAGCCACTGCAGCTTCTCCTTGCTGGGTCCAGATGATCCTTCTGCTTCAGTCTTCCAATTATCTAGAACTACAGGTGTGCACTACCATACCCAGCTAATTTTTAAAAAAATTTACTGTAGAGACAAGGTTTCTCCACGTTGCCCAGGCTGGTTTTGAACTCCTGAGCTCAGGCAATCCTTTTGCCTCTGCCTCCCAAAGTGCTAGGATTATAGGTGTGAGCCACCACACCTGACTAAACAGACATTTTTCAAAGGAAGACATACAAGTGCCCAATAAACATGTGAAAAAATCCTCAGCATCACTAATCATCAAATAAATGCAAATTAAAGCCTAAAAACTCCCTAGCCACAAATTCTGTATAATTGTATGTCTTGTTAACTTAAATCCAAGAAATTGTTCTTTTTGTTTTTTGTTCCTTGTACCCTCACTTCTGCTATATAGCCCACATATGGATTTTGTGTATATAAGCTTCTTGCTGATTCCACTCAGGGTTGAGAGCTTTCTTGGTGTGAGCCTACTCTTGACTGCATGGTATTAAAGGACTCAAAATTTGAAGCCAGTGGCTGGTGATTCTCCATTCTTGTGGTTCAGATATAACATTTGGAGGCCCCAGCAAGAACTGTCACCAACCTCAGGAGGTGGCCACATTCCGGATCTCCCAGGCTTGATGAAGGAGTTATAGGGGAGGCACCCCCTAAATCATTCCAGGGCCCTATAACCTCTCATCTGGCTCAGAGGGAGAAGGAACAATCACTGATTTCCTCCCAACTCAAAAATTCCTGAGTCAGTCTGCATTCTCCTAGGAGGTAAGAATTTGTTCTGTTTACTGGTAAAAATCTATTTTGTTCTGTTTGTGACCATAATTCTGTTTAAAGGAGTCATGGCCTGACAAGGCCGCCCTTTGGACACTATTCATTAGGCCAAGACATTAGCTGAATAGAATCCTCTGGTTTTCTGCCCTGAGGTTGTTCCAGGGATCTGTAACTCTTCTGACTTGGCCTGGATGTGCCCTATCTGTCATTATGTTTTAACTATGTATTTTAACTGTTTGCTTGTTGTTTGTTATAGATTCACAGAATTCATGACCTGTCAGTCCTCTGGACTGTATATTGAAAAATTTCTCTGTTGTATTTGCTGAGGACTACGATGTCCACCTTCCAAAAGGTGGGCTCCGGATGCTGTATAAAATAGATCGGCTTGCATTTAATGTTGATTGGCCCTCTACAGTGTCTTTAAATGTTCATGTTACTCAGTCTATTTAAAAGGTCATTACAGGGACCCCTGGTCATACTGATCAGTTTCCCTATATCGACCAATGGTTAAATTTAGTCCAAAACCCCCCTCCATGGTTACAGACATGTTCTCTTAAAACTCAGGACCCTTCCCGTAAACCGCACTATATGGAAACAGAGCTTCTAACTTAAAAACAACAGAGTGCTATATACAAAGACCCCTAGCTAACTCTTCAAGGAAAACTTGTTTTACCTGTTTCTCAAGAGAATGCAATCTTTCCAAAATCCAATGTTTTCAGAGAAACCATAAATTTTAATCCCCCTTGTAAAACCAATCATGAGCACCCGTCATCCTACCTGGGATGATTGCCATCAGCTCCTTTTAACCCTATGTGCTTCTGAAAAGCCAGAGCGCATTAGAGCTGAGGCTAAAAAGTCTTCTCTAACCTCAACTGCAGATACACAGGAAGAAAGTCAGGCAATGTTAGAGGAGGTTTTTCCCTCCTCTTGCCCAGATTGGAACCTTACCACTTTGGCAGGGTCTAGAACATTAAAAACTTATCACTGGACTCTATTAGCTGGTTTGAAGGGAGCAGCTTGAAAACCTATTAATCTTTCCAAAACTACTGAGATTATTCAGGGTCCTGAGGAGTCACCAGGGGCATTTCTTGAATGTCTTCAGGAGACTTTCCTTACCTATACCCCATTTGACCCCTCAGCATCCAAGAATGCTCTGGCTATCAATTTGGCTTTTGTGGCTCAGGCAGCTCCTGACATCCAGAGAAAGTTACAGAGACTTGAAGGTCACAGAAATAAACATTTCTTAACTGCTTGAGGTAGCTCAGAAGGTTTTTAATAATCAAAATGCTGAGAAACAGAAACAGAAAGACAAGAAAATGGACAGAGCAACAAAACAGTAAACGAAAGTATTAGTTGCTGCCATCTAGGCCTCTCAACCTGTCTTGAGGCCAGCACATAAAACAAAAAGAAAAACTAAAAAGAAGGACACAAGGAAACTGCATGCATCCAGTTAGCCAAGAATCAATGTGCATATTGTAAAAGCTGGGTCACTGGGTTAAAAGAAAAAAAAAGAAAAAAAAAATTGCCCTCGCCGCCCAAAGACAGAGGACTCAGTCAGTTCTGGTCTTGCCCTCTACTGGTGACCCTCTGGTCGTGACAACCTATTTTTGCTTTTGAATGAACAGATCCTGACTTAGGGGACACCAGCCAGCTAACTTGAACCCGGTTACCACAGGGTTACAAGAACTCCCCAACCCTTTTCAAGGAAACCTGGCAATGGGATTTGTTAGGGTTCCATGCCTTACACTCTGAGTGTGCTTTACTCCAGTATGTAAATAATCTCTTTCTTGTGGCTGTAGACTTGAATACTTATTTAAAACATACTAAGGCTCTGTTACAGCTCCTCCAAGACTTGGGTTACCGTGTGTCAGCAAAAAAGGCACAGCTCTGCTCAACTGAAGTTTCCTACCTGGGATACCAGCTTAAAAAGGGTAAGTAAGCCCTGACCTCAGCCCAGAAAGAAGCCATTATTCAAATTCCCATGCCAACCACAAAGAAACAGGTACAGGAATTCCTGGGGGCAGCAGGGTATTGCTGGCTGTGGATCCCAGAATTTGCTGAAATTGCCAAGCCTCTGTACACAGCCACTGCAGGGGATCAGTCCTTGAAATGGACTGCTACTGAGGAGCAAGCATTCCAGCAGTTAAAAATGGCTTTTACCCAAGAACCAGCTTTAGCTCTCTCAGATTTTACCAAGTCTTTTTATTTGTTTGCTCATGAACAGTGGGGAATCACACAGGGGGTTCTTACCCAGACCTTAGGGCCTTGGAGGCAACCTATGGCTTACTTGTCAAAAAGGCTGAATCCAGTGGCTTCTGACTGGCCATCCTGTCTTCGAGCCATCATTGTTACTGCTATACTGGTTAAGGAGGCAGATAAGCTAACTTTTGGTCAAAATTTGGTCTTAACAGTTCCCCACACTGTAAAGACACTGCTCTGGGGAGCCTCTGGCCACTGAAAATTTTAGCCCTTCTAGAGGTTATATGACTCCCCAAAGAAATAGCCATCATACATTGCAGGGGACACCAGAAATTGGACACTCCAGAGGCAACAGGAAATTGCCTAGCTGATTGGACAGCACATGAAGCAGGAGAACTTCCAGTCAAGCTCCTCACTATTCTGCTAACTAAAACTTTTCTAGTTCCCTCACTTCCAAAACAGCCTGTCTACACCCAAGAGGAAAAGGAACAAGCTGCATTAGCAGGAACACACAAAAACCCCTCAGAATGGTGAATAACCAAGGACTCTAAAGTCATCCTCCCAGTCGCCCTTGGACTACACACCTGGGAGGTACTAAATTAACTGAGATGCTAAACCAGTATTACTTCATTCAAGACTTAAAAAGCCTCACTGCCACAGCCACTACACTGTGTCCAGCTTGTGTGCAAGTAAATGCCAGACAAGGATCAAGACCACCAAATGCTAACACGGCCCGGGGACTAAGCTCCGGAGAAACATGGGAAGTGGACTTTACTAAGATAAAAATTCCTCATACTGGTTATCAATACCTGCTGGTTTTTATAAACACTTTTTTAGGTTGTACGAAAACATTTGCCACAAGAAATGAAACAGCACTTAGGATTATGAGATTTTTGTTAAATAAAATCATTCCTAGGTTTGGGCTTCCCTTCTCTATTGGCTCTAATAATAGTCCTGCCTTTACCTCATCCATAGTACAGCTAGTTAGTATAGCACTAAACATTGACTGGAAATTACATTGTGCTTACCAACCTACAAAGCTCTGGACAGGTAAAACACATAAACCGGACTTAAATCTACTTTAACCAAATTAATAATAGAGACCGGTAAAAAATGGGTAAGCCTTTGACCTTTAGCTCTTCTTCAAACCCAATGCACCCCATATAAGTCTGAGTTTATCCCATATAAAATCATATTTTTAAAAATCCCTCCTCTGTTACCTTGGTTGGAGAATCCCATCCTAGAAAAAATTACTAATCAATCTCTGCTAAAGTATCTTCAGTCCCTCCAGCAGGTTCAGGATGCTGTCCACTCTGGCATCCATGCTGTTTTGCCCACTCCTTCTTCCATGTCTTGTACTAACTCCTGCCTGGAAGGGACTCTTTACTGTCATCACCACTCCAACAGCACTAAAAGTCAACAGGTTACTGGCCTGAATTCACCACCCACGAGTCAAGACAGCCACAGAAAATAACGTAACACCACCAGCTCACTCCATCAACTGTACTGTGGCAGCCAGGGACCCTAAATGACTGGAACCCCTGCTTCCCACTTATCCTCTACTTCCTTGGTTTGCTTATAAAACCTTGTATATGCCGGGCTTGGTGACTCAGCCTGTAATCCCGCGCCTTTGGGAGGCTAAGGTGAGTGGATTGCCTGAGCCTGCGGGTTCGAGATCCACCTGGGCAACTTGGTGAGACCTCATCTCTACAATAAATAAAAAATAAAAATAAAAAACAAAAAAAACTATAAACCCAGCCTAAAAACAGAAGATCTTGGTGTAACTCTTAGATAACTAAGACTAAGCTAATATTGTTGGTTTAATAAAAACAGCGTATCTTCTGGATTATCAGCAATATATCCATATACTATTTAACCTGAAGGTTCTAACTTATATTCACAGACTACAAAAATGGTTTAAAAAAAATTTAAAAAAAAAAACCTTGTATATTAAACTGGATTATTAACTTCATAAAACAACAAATCAATTCTGTAAAACCTCTGCATGTAAGAACCTATTATAATTGCATACCCATGATTGATGAGACAATGAATTGACTCATGTACAACTAAAAGGGGGGAATGAAAATCTAATGAAATATCTAAAATGGTTATAACAGCTTGCTTGACATAAGTAACTCCATTTTGTTAAAATCCTCCATCTTAGCTGCCTGCCTGACCTAAAAATGACCCCTCCAGTGTGTATGTGTGATTATCATAATGTTCCCATGACCACAGACCCATAGCCTTGCTCCCCTGAGCTGTTCACGCTGACTGTTCTTGCTGACCGTTTGAAAACTCCCTAGCCACAAGTTCCATGCAATTATATGCCTTGTTAACTGAAATCCTGCTATGTAGCCCACTTGCAGATTTTGCCTTTACAAGCTTCTTGCTGATTCCACTAAGGGTTGAGAGCTTTCTTGGCATAAGCCTGCTCTTGACCATGCACTATTAAAGGACTCAAAATTCGAACCCGGTATGCTGGCGATTCTCCTCTCTCATGATTTGGCTATAACACCTGCACCACTCCAAGTCTAGGTGTTAGGTTAAAAATATATCCCAGCAGAGCCTCCAAATGTTGACACAGACCTGCCTGGGATGGGGTTGTATGATCAAGTGCCACGAGAAAGATGCACAGAATTGCACAGAAGTTAGATCAGAAAATATAATTTACTTAGAAAGTAAATTAGAGCGAGAAAGAGATGATTCCCAAGGTGGGGAGGGGGCCAAAGCTTAGAAAAACATGGCAGTCATAGCTCAAAGAGCCACATGGCCAGACCATAACTTAGCAAGGCAATGGCAGCCAGCTGCTTGAAGTTGAACTTTCCCTTTGATGGGGAAAGGTCATTAAGGTGTTTGGGTGGTGGTCTGCTCTACGTCATCACGAAGGGGCAGGTAACGGCAGGTACTGACTTCTGGAGATGGACAGCAGGCAGATGGGTGGGTTAGTCACATGATGGTTGCCATGGTGATGGGGTCTGCCTGTGTCATGAAGGTCACGAAGGGCTGAATAGGTTAACTTGGGTCTTATGGGTGAAAGAAAATACTTTAAATAGAAAAGCTAATTAGTACAAAACAAGCTGAGGAGGGGGTGTAAAACAATTATAAATAGCTATCTCTGAGAAACCGGCTCTGTCCTTGACTGGTTATCAGAGGGTAAAGTGAACTACTAGAAAAACATGACAACTAGGTAGTGTTAAAATGGCTGCTCATCCATGTTATGTCTTTTCACTAGGGAAACGTATTTTCAAGGAAAATCATAGAAAATATACTTTATCCCCTAGAATCTAGAAGACAGAGGGGACTGGAGTTTGACCCACAGGCAAAGACAAAGAAGTCCAAATGGAGAGAATAAATCTGGCTTGCTAGGCTTATGACAGAGCAAGTAGCTACAGTGAGATTGTCCTAAGCTATGAGTTTGTCAAAGGACATGAGAATGTCTACATGAGTCAGCTCTGTTCTGTACAAAGGGCAGCAGATTCTGTTCAAACAAGGCACCTGGGGAACTGAGGGAACTCAGCATACAGAATATGCCCTGCTGAACATTTAGAAGCTACAGATGGAGTTGTAAGTAATAACACAGAAGAAAATATATTTGCCCTCATTAAGGGAACAGGATTTGCGATCCCCAGTGGGAGTTGGTTTCAGAAAATCAACTAACATGCTCTTGTGTAAGAAAGAGTAACTAAATGCTTGCCAAGGTCAGGGAGAAGGAAACCAGCTCACAGTAATACCAATCAGTGGGAACTTTCCAGCACCCTGTTTGTTTCCCTCCCCTATCATTTCCCCATCAGAACCATTGAATAAGCTCACCTTTAGAAAACATTCTTTTTTTTTTTTTTTTTTTTTTTTTGAGTTGGAGTCTCACTCTGTCAGCCAGACTGGAGTGCAGTGGCCGCTCCTGGCCACCGCAGCCTCAACCTGCTGCTGGGCTCCGGCGATCCTTCTGCCTCAGCCTTCCAAGTAGCTGAAACTACAGGCATGTGCTACCACAGCCAGCTAATTTTTTGATTTATTGTAGAGATGAGGTCTCACCAAGTTGCCCAGGCGGGTCTCAAACCCGCGGGCTTAGGCAATTCACTCACCTCAGCCTCCCAAAGTGCGGGATTACAAGCTGAACCACCGAGCCAGGCTTCTTTTTTTTTTTTAATTACCCAGGAATGGTCTGTTTGTGTTACCTGAAAGAGAGCAGTAATGTCACCTGCTGTAAATTACATTCATAAAAAAAATCTTTTGAGCTGGAAACATTTTTCTATTTGTTTTCTTATTTTTTGCCACTTTTCCTCTGGTAAATCAGATTTCTGATTTCTTTACTATTCTGTATGGGTTTTATATTTACAATAAAAAGGAAGGAATGAAGAATCAGTTTTATTATCAAGTTAATTGTTATTATTGACAAAACTCCTGTGTGTGTATTAGCCTTTGCATTTACTAATGAATTAATCTCTTTTACAAAAAGTATTAATAATACAAATGAGTAATTACCACTTATCATATGCTATGCCAGATATTTTCTAATGAATTGTCTCAGTGATTCCTTTCAATAATCGTATCATGTATATATTGTTATTTCTATTGCCCCCATTTTTACAATGATAATTTTACACAGACAAGCTGGCAGCCCAGCTATATCTCAAACCCTGAATTGTCTGATGTTAGAGCCTGTGTGTTAAACCAATATCCTATGTGACTCCTGAAATGGTAGGAAACATTTTCTATGTAGATGGATAATAAATAATTTTTTATAGAGAGATATATTATATAGCTGTAATATATTATACATAATTAAATAGATATAGATATTATATATATGAAAGTATATATATAATTTTGGTAAGAGCTTTACATCCCATATTTATGCAATTTCTGAGAGTATATTTTTAAGTGGGTCTAAATATATGACCCCTTAAATGATAAAAATGAAACATTCTTTTACTTTTCATTGGCCATGGCCCAATAGTACCATAAATACACCATTAGCAACCACACAGAGTATTTAATTCAGCCTCCAAACTGAATCCATTTTGCTTGAATCCTCTGATAAAAACATGATCATTGCCTCAGGAAATCACAGGCTTATTCTATTTCCAAGCCACTTTAATATTTATAGCTAGTCTTATGTACAATATTGTAGTAGAAACTAATGAAGTGTGTTAAAGCTAAACCACTTAGTTAAAGTCTTGGCACTATCACTTAAATAGGTGGGTTCATAAGCAAGTTACAATACCTCTGTGGCTTGGTTTTCTCAAATGGAAAATGTAGATAATAGCAGTATTTTCCCCCTAGGGTTGATGCAAAAATTGAGTGAGTTAATATATATACAGAATTTTTAACTATACCTGGCATACAGTAAGTGTTATCAGCACACTTGTGTTTATTGTTATTATGTTATTGAGAGATTGCATATATTGAGAGCTATGTACCAGATACTGTTTTGTATTCTTTACAGATTTTTGTCAATCTTCATAATAATTCTGTGATAAAGATTTTCATATTATCTCATTTTTAGATGAAGAAACCAAGATAGTCCACTTTTGGATTCGATATTTTGCAAAATAATTCAATTTGGCAGTTGCTGAAGCTAGAATTTTAATTCTAGATGGTGTGACTTTTGAGCAAACCCTTGTAGACTCCATGTTAGATCACCATTACCATGCAGTTGGTTTTCTTTGTACTCAATGAACCAAAATAACATTAATCAACCAATTTCTATATGTATATTTTATGAAGGCATCTTGAAAGTATATATATATATATTTCATTTTAGCTTTCTATTTAAACTTTCAATTTTAGGCTTTAAGTTTGTTAACATATTTCTTCCTCTAAAACCTGGAAACATTCATCTGCTAGTCACTTTTGATGTTCCAATTGTTCTACTTTGTTCTGTTATTAGTATTTTTATATATGTCAAGTTTTCTAATTTTATACTAAGATCTTTGAAGACAAGGACCATATGTTCTACGTTTTTGAAGCCACAGAGTTTACCAAAGAACTTTGTATCAATTAATCAATAAATATTCAGTGAAGAAAACAGTTAGCAAATTGGCTTTACATTTTGTGTCTTAAATGTGATATGGTTTAGAAAATCTGTAAACCAAGGATATCAGAATTTGTGCAAATAAAGAATCAATAATTTCTGAATGAAAGTCCCTTTTATATATTAAATTTATATGAGCTCTAAGATTACTATTTTCTTATTTCTGAATTCATACTTTTGTCATAAACATCTCAGGTTGCTACAAATCAATAAATAGAAATTTATTGTGCAATTTACATTAGTTTTCATCTCTGGAGAGCCAAAGCAATCTTACAAAAAGAGCACCAAAATGATGATACTAGGTTAAAACAATATGAACCAAGGAATTCAAATGTCAATACCCTAGTTGGGCGTGGTGGCCCCCACCTGTAATCCCAGCACTTTGGGAGGCTGAGGCAGGAGGATTGCTTAGAAACATTTTCTATGTAGATGGATCAAAAATAATTTTTTATAGATAGGTATATTATATAGCTATAGTATATTATCTGGGCAAGATATCAGCCTGGGTAACAACAAGACCTCATCTCCACACACACAAAAAATCATAATTATCCAGGCATGATAGAAATACCTGGAGTCCCAACTTTTCGGGAGGCCGAGGAGGGGAAATTGCCTGGGCTCAGGAGGTCAAGGATGTGGCAGCCATGTGGCACCCCATATCAAAAAAATAAATTACAACATTTGTTTACTATAAATCTAATATATATGAATACATGCACAAAAGTGGAGTGTGTGGATGTAATGATAGCCATTTTTTTGATATGACAAAATGAGTAAATTTTTGTTCAGAAAAATATTGTTTCACTTGCCATTAATATAGTAAATACAATGTTGCAAAATTTTTGAAAATAGAAGTCTGCATTGGTTATCAAAAGACCACAGTACAATGGCATTGTGCAATCGCTAATGTCTCTGACTTTTGGGTACCCAAACATAAAAGCGAAAATTATAAAGCCTAGAAAGAGATATGACTTTCAAAAAGGCTGTTGTTAGTATCAAATGAGATAATTTAAATTTCAATGAAAAGACAACAATTGATAAATAATTCTAAAAATTAAAAACTATTGTATTTATCCCAATTCTGATCAATATGATTAGACTGTGATCAACATATATGCATATTTTACCACGAGCAATCATACGTGAAAGTTGTATTTTCCTTGCAACAGAATACTGCTGTCTTATATTTGATGAACAGAGAAAATTCGGGAGAGCTTGAAAGTTGTGACTAAACTCATGCATAGAAGACAGTGACACACATTTTCGCTAAGCAGTATTTACAATATTTTAAATACCATATTTGGAAACAAAATGGTGCATGATCATTGTTTTAAAAAAAAGGTACAAATAGACACGTACATACATATTATTCACCAACAAGCCTGATGACTTGAACCAACAACTCTCCAAAGGAAAAATATACATATAAAAAAAGATAAGAAAAATGACTGATGAAACTTTAAGAAATAAAAATACTATCTAATCCCAGTAAGAATGACCATCATTAATAAAACAAACAACAGATGCTGGCAAGGATGTAGAGAAAAAGGAACGCTTCTACACTGCTAGTGAGAATGCAAACTAGTGCCATACCTTTGGAAGACAGAGTGGCGATTTCTCAAAGAACTAGAAATTGACCTTCCATATGACCCAGTAATTTCCCCATTGGGAATATATCCGGAGGAATTCAAATCATTCTACAAGAAAGATACATGCACACATATGTTTGTTGCAGCTGTAGTCATAATAGCAAAAACATGGAACCAACCGTGTTGCCCATCAAAGCTGTACTGGATTAAGAAAATGTGTTACATACACACAATGGGATATTATGAAGCCATAAAGAAAGACAAACATATGGACTTGGCAGCAACTTGGATAGATTTAGAGTTGATCATACTCAGTGATCTATCACAGAAACAAAGAACAGAGTACCATATGTTCTCACTCATAAGCGGATCTTAAACAATTATAACACTATAAGAAAGGAATTGGCAGTAGTGGGAAACTATCTGGGAGGGGGAGTGGGATTGGCAGTTGAGAGAAACTGCTAGGGAAGGGAGGGGCATACCTCATCAACAAGGATACCTGCATAATCAACATTTGTATACCTAACCCTGAATTGTACCCCACATCTTTATTTAAAAAAAGAAATAAAAATACAATTTATTTTTATTAATCAACTAGGAATAAAAGCAGACAAAACATTTCAAAATTAAAAAATCAGTAAACTTAAAGACATAGCAATAATAATTATTGGAAATCAAGTGCTAAAAAATACAAAATATTAAACACAGCTTTGGGAAATAAGCTATGAAAAATGTCATGCCCTCTGAAGTGTATAGTTGAGCTCTAGAAAGAGAGGAATGACAGATAAATATTTAAGGAAATAGTGATTGAAATATGTGATAAAATTATATAATTATAGATCCAAGAAGTTTGATGAACTCCAAAAAGAAACACAAAGGAAATCATATCAAAGCATGTCATAATCAAATAGTTGAAACCCAGTAATAAGAAAAAAATCTAAGAAAACAGATTGTTTTTGTGCAGAGAAACAAAAGTAAAAATGACTAAATACTATTAAACAAGAGGACAGTGGAATGGCATCTATAAAGTGCTAAAATTATTTAAAATGATTAAACTACAATTTTGTACTTGTCAACATATCTTTCTAAAATGGAGATGAATCAAAGAACTTTTCAGACAAACAAAAGCTACAGGACCTCATTGCCTAAAAAAACTAACCTGAAAAAAAAAGAAAATTAAATGAAGCTCTCTAAATGAAAAAAAGTATCAGTCAGAAACCTGAATCTATACAAGGAGGTAAAGAGCGTTAAATAAAATAAATATGTGGGTAAGTATAAAATATTTTTCTTATTTAAAAATTTTTTTAAAAGGTCATTGACTTTTAGAAGCAGTTATAACAACCATGTATTGTGGGGCTTATCACACATGGAGACATTAAAATCCATGAAAACAATAGTCCAAAAATCAGAGGAGTAATTGAAAGCCATTATAAGCAAAGTAGTATAATATCCTTCAAAGGAAAAATATCAAAAATTAGTTAAAGAAGGATTTTTTAAAAAAACTGATAACAGCCAGAAAAATAATAAAATGAAATGACAAGTTATAAGTAATAAGCTAATGATAGAGATCAAATATAATCTTAAAATATTAATTATTTTGTCATAAAAATAAAAGGAACAAAGAAACAGATGGGACTAATAGAAAACAAATATCATAATGGTAGCTACAAATTAAATCATACTAATAATTTCACTAAATAAAATGGTCTAAGCACTCTAATTATAAGACACATATTGCCAAAAAAGCAAGACCCATGCAGCTGACTACATGAAAGATACTTTGAATATAAAATTACATGTAATCTAAAAGTATACAAATAAAAAAAGATAACCCTAACAAATAAGATAGCAAAAATGCCTATATTAATATAATACATATTAGACTTCAAAAACCGATATTACCAAAAATAGTGTAGGAAATTTTTAAATGATAAAATAAAACTTATAGCAAACGGGCATACAATTCTAGATGTTTGAATATGCTGTATATAAAATAGTTTTAAACACCTGTAGCTAAAATTGACATACTTGAAAAAAAATAGACAAATACTATTCTCCATAAAATTAAAAAGATTGAAATAATATTAAGCATGTTCTCTAATTATTTAAGAAATTAGATCAGAAAACAACAACATAAGGCCTATGGAAAAGCCAAACATCTCTGAAAATTATACAGCTTACTGTCAAACAAACCATGAACCACAGAAACAACTCATAAAGGAAATTTAAAAATATTTTGACTGAAGGCTAATGAAAATATATCATATCAAAATTAGCGTGATACTGCTAAATCAGTGATTATTGGGAAACTAACTAACTAACTTCAAAAACTAATTTTGGAAAAAAATTTGGAAGTAAATTTCTTAGGCTTCCACCTTAAGAAATAAGAAATAGGAAATGAAACAACCAAAATGAGAAAAAATACAATTATTTTCGTACAGTTGACCCTTAAACAATGTGAAACTTAAAGACGCTGCCCCCAACAGTTGAAAATCTGTGTATAATCTGTGTATAATTTGTGTATAACTTTCTTACTTTCCCCCACAGTTAACTACTAATAGCCTACTGTTGACCTTACTGTCAAGTGATACATACTTTTATATTATATATATTATATACTCTATTCTTACAATAAAGTAAGCTAGAGAAAATAAAATGTTATGAAGAAAATCATAAGAAAGATAAAATATATTAGATATTCATTAGGTGGAAGTGCACCATCATAAAATTACTTTTTTATCTTCCTCATCTTCATGGTGAGTTGGCTGAGGAGATGGAAGACAAAGTTGGTCTGCTGTCTCAAGGGTCGCAGAGGTGAAAGAAAATTTATGTATAAGTTGCACCCATTTCAAACCTGTACTGCACAAGGTTCGACTGTATATATAGATATGTATGTGTGTATGTGTTTGTGTATATTAACAGAAATCAATTAAATAGAAAACGGATAAGCAATAGAAAAAAATTAAACTGAAAAATAGCACACAACACAATAAAAGCAATACAATTTCAATTAGCTGAATTAAAATGAAAAGAGATAAGATAAAATATAGCAACATTAGGAATGGAAGACATTATTAAGATTTTACACAATGATATTACAATAAGAGTATTTTATGAAAATTTGTATGTCAATAAATCTGACAACTTAGATGCAATAGGCAAGTTATGTGAATGACACAATTGAACAAAATTTAATTAAGAAAAATTAAAATTTCAATATCTCTGCATATATTTTTAAAATTGAAATAGTAATTAACCATCCCCCGACATAAGCAAACAGGCAAAATTACAAAAATAAGCAAATAGTAAGTGCTAAGCCTAGATTGTTTCAAAGATAAATTCTAACAAACATTTAAGCAATACTGAGTCCACTAAACAATCAGAAAATAAAGCAAGAAAAAATAGTTCTCAACTTTTTATGATTCCAACACCTGATATTAAAACCAAGCAATGACATCACAAGAAAACTACTAAACAATATGCTTTGTGAACATAGAGGAAAGGTCCTTATCAAAACATTAGCAGACTGAATCCAGCAGTATGGATGAAGATGAATGCATCATGATCAAGTGGTATTTGTTCCAAGAATGCAGGGCTGAATAAATGTTCAGGAAACAATCAATGTAATTCCCTTTTTAACAGGCTAATAAAACACTGTAGGATCCCTGAAGATGTAGAAAAAGCATCTGACAAAATTTATTTCCCATTCATAAATAAACAACCAAGCAAACAAACCTCTGGGCAAGCAGGAATGAGAGGGTGAAAGGGAGCTCCCTCAACCGGGTCAAGGGCAAGTACAGAAACTAAAGAAAAGCTTGCAAATAAACAAAAATGTAAATTTGACATTGCATTGATTGAAAAAATGCATTTAAAATGTTTTAGGATACCAGATCAAAAAATCAGTTTGTTTTTATGTTCAATAACAACAAAAGGAAATTCAAATTACAATATTAATAAAACATAAAATAATATAAAAATCTTTAAATACTTTTAGATGAATACTTCACGTGCAAAACATTTTCAATATTTTTTGTTACATTAAAATGTTACTTTGAAAACTTTAAAATATTGCTGAGAGAAATGAAGATGTAAAGAAATGAAGAGAAATGCTATGTGCCAGGGTTGGAAGATTCAATTTCTAAAATGGCACATTTCCTCAAGTTGAGTTATCAACTCAAACAAACCCAAAAAACACCTCAGCAGTCTATTTTTGAGACCTTGACAAGCCATTATAAAATAAGTGTGGAAATGCTAAAGACTTGTAATAGTCAAATCAATGAGATGTACAAGCCATAAAGAAATGCACAAACCATAAAAGAAAGACACTGATAAATTGGACTAATTTGAACGAACAGTTTTTGCTCTTTGAATGACACTGATAAAAAGAAAAAGAAAAACCATGACCTGGAGATAATATTTGCAATATTTTGTACATTTTCATATTGCTATGTAAGTGCATGTGTATGTAGATATGGTAAAAAATATCTGTATCTGCTTAAAAAATACAACTCGATAAAACAATCAATTCAACTTAAAAATTTATAAAAGATTTGAAAAAATACTTCAGAAAAAATATAGCCAATAGGCATACAAAACAATACTGCCCATCATTTGTCACCACAGAAATACAACTCAAAATTGCAGTAAGATACCACTACAGAAAAACACACACACTGAAAATCCATTACAATATTTACCCAAGAGAAATGAAAAATGTATGTCCAAACAACCAATGATACATAAATATCTGTGCCACAAATATTATACAAAAACTAGAAGCAACCAAATGTGTTAATCATGGTGGTGGTGAATGGATAAACACTTGTGGTATATACATGCAATGAAAAACTAATCAGAAAAAAAAAAGTAATGAACTACCAATAGCAACAACATAGATAAATCTCTAAAACATTATGCTGAATGAAGAAGCCAGATGCCAGCATATATACTGTATGAAAATATCTATGTGAAAATCTTGAAAAGACAAACGTAATTTCTAGATACTGCAGAGTTGCACTAGGGAACATTTGGGGTAATGAAAATATTTTCTACCTTTTGCGTCAGTAATGGTTACACAAATTACATTGAAAGTTTACTTAAACTGTGCATTTTGTGTTTGCAATTTACAATTCAATACAGTTGACTGAAACACTTTTTTTAAGGTTCAGATAGGCAGCCTGACCACAAAAAGCAAAATTCTTTCTGATCACGCAGAACAGAGTGACCTTCGATTGTTTATAACAATAGCAAATAACTTCCTTTAGCTTATTTCCATCCGAGTAAAAATTTTGCCCTTTAGTGTTATTCTACTGATTAGAAACTCTTGAGATCTCTGCTCATCATGCTTTCTATTATGGTACTTTTGTTTTTCTTTGAGATGTACTAAACACTTCTGCTGTAACGAAACACTTGAACATTTTTCTTTTTTTAATATTGTAGAAAAAGTGATATCTCTTCATGCAGAAAAATGCATTGAAAATCAACAACCAAGGTCTGGCTCTGCGACTTTCATGTCAAGTAACCAAACAAAAAAAAAAAAGTGCAAATATTTTTCTTCATTATGGATACATTTTTTATCTGTTTTCTTGTCTACCTTCTTGAAAGCAGAGATCAGTGGTAGTATTATTGACTGCTTAGCTATTTACTTTTGCTGTTTGTTGTTTTATGACATTCTTATCGCTAATATTCTACATGTGGTGGGTTACCAATAAATACTTGTTGGATTAATTAGAAAATACAGGAATGAGTGAACAATAAATAAATCATTAAGTAAACAAATAATTGTTTCAACTGCCCTTTTCGCTATACAATCCTTGGCTTCAGCATAATCATGCTGGGCATCTTTACTTACTGCATTTTAAAAACATATTTAATTTGGTATCACAGCCTTCCTGTCAATGTGTCACAATCTTGCATAGGTGGTAATTTGAGGGAGGTTCCATGTCACATCCAGCTTTTGCAGAAAGTCTCCAAACAATATTAGCTACATCTAAACACACTTAGCTCTTTATTCTCTGTCAATAAAAAGGAAAGGAACTTTTGCTACTGAGAATTAGAGCTCTAAGTCCCAACTCTGATCAGTTCTAGGAGAATTTCCATTTTTAAACATATTTTTCCCTTTTTTGAAGGAAGCTACTCCTAGTTTTCATTCTGCTCTGTTCTCCCTTCATGTAAGATCAATTTTGAATAGCTACACATATGTTCTGGTTTATTCATTACCTATAATATTCTGCCTTTGTTACATTCCTCGGAAAATGTAAGGGGTCTAATAAAAATTCTTGTAAAAATTATCAGCTTTATTATTGTGACCCTACATCTGTAAACTTTTATAAACTTTTCTTACACCCTCTTTGGAAATAGCTCAATTAAAACTGTGGGGAAATACTTTTTGCAAGTCAGCAGTCACTATTTCTGTAGATGAGGTAGGACTAGTTCTGTGCTAACCAGTGTGAAGGAGATGATAAAGATTCTGCCATTAAAGAACAGAAAACTCAGTGAAAAGACAAATCAGGCATCCCAGAGGGTAAAGACACTGCATGTCACCTAGCCCAACTAATCAAGAAATGCTGTATTCCCATCTGTGGTATGTTGTGGCAGATTGCAAAAGTGGCCACAAGTTATTCCTATGTCAGTATGCATGCCCTTTTGAATGTGATCTTGCATCTTCCTCCTTCAGGAAGTGAAGTCTATTGCTTTACTCCTTGAATCTGGATTTCCCTGTGTAACTTGCTTTGACTAATGTGAAGAAGGACACATGGTGAAAGCAGAGAATTGAAAAGCATATATGCACTGTGACATTATTGATGATCTTGAGACCCTTGAACCAGGTGGAAAAACCCAGAATCGTCTGTTGGATGATGAGAAAAATGTCACCTAGTCATCCTTGTCACCCTGACCAATAAGTTGACTTCTGCCTGACATAGCATGAGGCTATTATACATCATTCAGTCACAAACTGACCTGCCAGCTGACCACAGATATATGAGCAATTCCAGCAGAGATCTACCAAGCTGGTCTAAACCAGAACCATCCAGCCAAGGGCTGAATCACAAGCTGAATAAATGCTTGATGTTTTAAGCCACTAAGTTAGCAGCAAAAGCTTACTGATGTAAATTAAAAAGGTAAAAAAAAAATCTCAACTGGCCATACATTTCAAGTTAAATACTTGACAAAAATACTTATATAGCCTAAATCCTTACACTCTTGACTCAATTTAATAAAAATTTATTAATGCTTACTGTTGCCTAGAAAATAAGTAATAAAATCATGATAGACATGTAGCAAGCATTCTACTTACATTAATATAACATGAAATATTCATCATTTTATAAACTATATGTTTCCAAATATAGTCTGAAATTACTTCAAATTCACTATCTGTACTAAAAATCTGCATGAGACCCCAATGAAAACATTTGAATACCACATGCCTTAGAGGAGAGGAAGTAGAATGTGTGATGTATTCTAGCTGGTCTGCTAGTAAGACAGAATTTCCATTTCATGTTTGCATTGCTTAAATATAGTGTGTATTATTACTATCATATTCCCCTCATCACTAAACAAAATTAACTTCTAAGAAAGTGCAAAAGTTGTGAAGAATGCAATTGTTCCAGATTGTGCTCAGTGAAACCCCATTATTGTCTCTTTTTTTTTTTTTGAATCAGTGTCTCACTCTGTCACCCATGCTGCTGCTGGAATGTAGTGACACAATCACAGTTCACTGCAGTCTCAACCTCCTGGGTTCAGACAATTCTTTTGCCTCAGCCTCCCAAATAGCTGGGACTGTAGGCCTGTGCCACCACACCTGTTTGTTTGAGAACAGTTCTCACCATGTTTTCCAGGCAATTCTCCTTGGCCTCCCAAAGTGCTGGGATTATAGATGTGAGCCACTGTGCCCCAACCCTTTCTGCATTTTTCTTGACATCACAGGATGTCAAGACTGTCAGGAATGCTGATTCTCAATATTCCTTGTCCTGTGGATTCAGCTAATGAAAGCCACTACAGTGAAATTTGGAAAAAAGTGAGGAAGAAAAGCACTTCTTCACAGCAACTGCAGGATGCATATAATATTCACCTCAGCCAGGCTCAGTGGCTCAGCCTGTAATCCCGCGCCTTTGGGAGGCTGAGGTGAGTGGATTGCCTGAGCCCACGGGTTCGAGACCCGCCTGGGCAAGCAAGACCTCATCTCTACAATAAATCAAAAAATTAGCCAGGCGTGGTAGCACGCGCCTGTAATTCCGGCTACTTGGGAGGCTGAGGCGGAAGGATCGCTGGAGCCCAGCAGGTAAAGGCTGCGGTGGCCAGGAGTGAGGGGCCACTGCACTCCAGTCTGTGCGACAGAGTGAGACTCCAACTCAAAAAAAAAAAACAAATAAACAACAATAAAAAACAAATGACCAATAAATTATCCCTCAAAGTTTATGTTGACATTTCATGTTTTCTGTGTTGAATATTTAAGTTAACTGCCTAGATAGAGAATAAAAATGAGGCATGTTATTTGAGATGATTTTCTGTACACATGTAAACAAATGTCTAGTAGCCCACTGACAGAAGTCCATAATGGTGGTTTTCTACAGGTCAGAAGAGCACCCTTGGTAGAGATGACAGTAGTGACAATGCCCTCTGAAGATTGTTCTGGTGGTGAAAATCTTTGCCTTGATTTGATTTATTTTCTTTAAATTTCCTGTTTGGTCAATGAGCTTCTCAATGCTTTCTACAATATGTATATATATATCGTTTAAGTCAACTGAAAAGTGTTTATACATTTTTTAAATAAGATATTTGAAAGGTAGGTAATGGAGAGAAGGAACCAACTCATAACTATGTCCAGGTAAATCTAAGTGAAAAAGTAGAAGTCGAAAGAAAAGGGAGAAAAGTAAATAACAATATACGAACAGATACTCAGTGACCCGTGGAACAATATTAGGTAGTTTCATAAATTTACAACTGAAGTTTCAAGAAGAAGAAAAAAGAACTTTAGTACTTAAATTTTTCTGAATGTCATCTAAACATTATCATAATTTTTAAGAATCAAAGGACCTGCAAACTACGAGCAGAATAAATGAAAACAAACAAAACAAAGAAGTAAGAGATATATCTAGCTAACTGCCTAGATAGAGAATAAAAATGAGGCATGGTTAAATACAAAAGAATGTGAGAAAATCTGAAATCATCTAATATAAAAAACATTAAATATAAGGAAACTACAATAAGAATGATGGCTGATTTTTAATCACAAACACTATGTCAGAGGTAACAGAATGTATTAACATAATTAAACTTTTTAAAAAAATCTGTCAACTGAGTATTTTATAACCAAAGTATACTACCTAAAATTTAAGTAAAATAGAAATATTTTTATATACAGGAAAGCTAAAAGAATTTTTTTTCAATAGTCTTACATTATAAAAATCTTGAAAAAGGTATTTTTACTCAAAGACAATGCTAAAAGTGCAACTTGAATTTGCGGGAAACAATGAATGAAGTTCATCAGAAATGGCTAATGTAGTTGTAAAATAAAAGACTATGATTTTTTATTATCGTGAAAGAAATTCACGGTTTCAGGCAATAATAATAACCAATGGAAATTTTTTACTTAGGCAAAAACAAAATATATTAAAAAATGGCATGACAAAGGGGAAAAAAACAGTTATAATGTTTGCAGTTATTACATATATTTAGAGGGGAAACATGAATTCTAAATAGACTGTGAAAAGTTAAGAATTTATATTCTTGTCCTTAGATCAACCATTTAAGGAAATGCAGAGATCAAGTTAAAAAAAAAAGATGTGTTTACATGTAAGAAGTGAAAGATATTTCATGAAGAAATTTAGAAATATTTTAATAATCCAATAGAATGTAGAAAAGAAGGAACAAACAGAAAGAAAGAAAGCTAGAACAAAAAATAAAATAGCAAAATAGGACTTTCTTCATGCTATCACAATATTTTTATTAATTTTTTCTTAAGAACAAATAGTAGTATATGCATTCAAAATGAGAAAGAAAAATAACATACATTAAATTGGCAGGTTCTCAGTTATTAATGATAAAGATTCGAATGGTATTATATGTAAACTTAATAGAGGTAACTAAAAGTAACTAAAAGATTATATTATAACTGAGTTTTTCTTAAAGTGTAGCATTGCTAAAACTATGCATTTTTAGAAGATGTAGAAGACATAGCCTTAGGAAGTAAAACTAAGATTGGAGACATTGTAGAATATTTATTTTGTGATATTTGATTTTATACTATGCATAGAAAATATCTAGCCGGGCTCGGTGGCTCAGCCTGTAATCCCGCGCTTTGGGAGGCCGAGGTGAGTGGATTGCCTGAGCCCGAGGGTTCGAGACCCACCTGGGCAACTTGGAGAGACCTCATCTCTACAATAAATCAAAAAATTAGCCAAGCATGGTAGCGCTCGCCTGTAGTTGCAGCTACTTGGAAGGCTGAGGCGGAAGGATCGCCAGAGCCCAGCAGCTCAAGGCTGCGGTGGCCGGGAGTGTGCCACTGCACTCCAGCCTGGGCAACAGAGTGAGACTCCAACTCAAAAAATAATAATAATAAAAATAAGAAAATACCTAAAGCATGCAGGGATGAAACAAGAACAGTTGGACGTCTTACTAAGAACCTTTAATAGTGTGATGTGAAATTAAGGAGAAATTTTGTAGTAAAGGATAAGATTATCTCAGGTTAATTATTTCCAATGTATTCTTTAATCATTTTGAAGTAGCCAATGTATTTTAAGTAATGAAGTGAAATAAGTATGTACACGCTTTAGTCTGTTAGCTAGCTACCAGTATGAAGATAACTCGAAAGGCTAAGGAGAAACAGTAAACACATGAAGATATTCCATGAGTAAAATAACCCTTGTATAAGAAATCCAGGTGAAACAGAAGTGACTGTTTATGCAAGAAGTTAAAATCACAATGGTTTGGCAAATGATATATGTGGAATGAAGCATTTAGGTCGTGCAGAGGCTGGTGCTGAAAGCTGGCGAGGGTGGTAGTGCCCTTCAAAGCATTCAAAGGTGAAATGACATCTTCAGTTTTAGCCATGGAGGTCTCCAG
>CAUYQG010052719.1:0-24028 GCA_963574415.1 Tarsius wallacei
CCCCCCCCCCCCCCCCCCCCCCCCCCCCCCCCCCCCCCCCCCCGCCCCCATGTTCAAGATCAAACCGGGCAACTTGGTGAGACCTCTACAATAAATCACAAAAACCAGCCAGGCATGGTGGCATGCATCTGTAGTTCCAGCTATTTGAAAGGCTGAGACAAAAGGATTGCCTGAGTCCAGCAGTTTGAGGCTGCAGTGGCCATGAGCAGGCCCAGTACTCCAGCCAGAGCGACAAGAGTGAGACTCCAACTCAAAAAAATAATAATAAAACTCTTCAGACCAACTGTGGAGTTTCAAGTGAGTCCCCACATTAAATTTATAGCTACATTTAAATATTTTACATACCCCCCCCTTCCACTCAACATTCTGTTTCGGCAAGAAGCAAATGAAACAGCAGGAAGAAAGGCCAGCAAGCCATCTAGTGAAATTAACTGTGTCAATTCTAGTGATCACAGGCAAAAAACCCTTCACATTTAAGAGACTGCATGATTTGACCATAATGGAAGAAAACTAAAATAAAAATCATATATTCAACATGTGAAAAAATACCACAATAAATTTAAAGGCAAATTAACTGGAATAAAAGCATGTAACAAAGATGACATTGGATATACTCAGTGAGCACTATTCTTGTACAAATTAATGAGAGTAATTCTAAAATTTCAATAGAAAAACCAGGATAAAGAAAAGCAGAAAAATCAATGCAAATGTCAAACAAGTATCGTTCATTCTCATTATTTACAGATTCCAAATTTGTGAATTTGCTTACTTGCTAAGATTTATTTTAAAATTTATTTGTAACCCCAAGTCAACAGTCAATAGCAGTGATTTTCCCAGCCATTCATGGCATATGATGAAAGTAGCAAAAATTTGAGTAACCTGATACACATCTCAGATGAGGTCAAACATTTTTTTTTTGTGTTTTGGGTTTTTTTTTTTTTTTTTTTGGTGATTTTGCTGTTTAAAATGGCCCCAAAGTGTAGTGCCGAAGTGTTGTCTAGTGTTCCTAAACTCAAGACAACTGTGATATGCCTCATGGGGAAAAAAAAAAAAATGTTAAATAAGCTTTATTTGAGCATAAGTCATAGTGCTATTTGCTGTGCATTCAATGTTAATGATGGAACAATCTGCATTAAATAAAGTGTCTTTCAACAGAAACTCAAGTAAAAGTTTGCCTATCGATCAGTTGATGAAAATATTGTGAACAGAGCAAGAACCTAACATTATATTTCTCCTAGGAGCAATGGTTTAGTATTCACTAATTAAATGTTTGAGGTAACTTTGCCAAACATAACTACTACAAATAATGAAAATCAACTGTATTTGAAAAATGCAAAATGATTAGTAATCAGAAAAAATTCAAATCAAATAATATTAAGCTGTATTCTTTAACCTACTGGATTTGGAAGATATTTTGTAAAAATAATACATCTGTGTTGAGTAAAATGTTGTTAAATCAAGTCTGTGACAGAAATGTAAACTGGTACAGCCTTTTGAAAAAGCAAATTGATAGCATGCATAAACAGCCTTACACTGGTACACATTTTTGACTCTGTAATTCTTTAGGAATTGGTAGTAGTACTATGGAAAGTACTAGATCTGTGGAAAACCTTCTCCCAATAAAGTTGTTAATTACAGTATTATTCTTAAAAGCGACAGACAAATAAAATCAAACTTTTAATTTTCTCCATCTCACATTTAAGTGGAAGCAAAACACTGGTCTTTTCAAAAACAGGAAAGTAGAAATTGCTGGCAAGGAAAAATCTCTATCAACAGTGAACAGAAGAGATTTACTCCTTTCAGAGCAACTAAAAAGCTCAGTAAAAAACAAAAAACAAAAAAACACACACAAGAGCATAGATGTTTCTCAAATAAAGATTCACTAAAAAGCTTTCTTAAACAAACAATGAACAAAAATGAGGGTGACTTGTCTTAAAACAAGAATTCTCATGAAGTGTTTGGCTAACACAATGCTGAATAAAGATTCTTTGAAATAACAATTGATTCGTTTGGTCCCTTTAAGAACAATTTTAGCTCCTTCTCTTAAAGTTTGAATGACTGCTCAAGCCCTAACTATTCAGCATTTAATTCTATACAGGATAAGGTTTGCAATTTAAGGCTTTTTTTTTAAGTTATACTTTGGAAGAATTTCTTTACTAGGAGAAACCAACATTGCTACCTCACCTCTAAAGATAGCTGCTCAAATGCTGGGAAAGATGGTGTTTAAAGTGCTAACGCGTTACCCTTAGACTCATGGCAGACAAAACTATCTTAGGTTTTAATGTCAATGTGTACTCATTTCAAATGCAATAAAATCTATTAATACTTCTCCCATTTAAAAGAATCTATGATGATCATACTGCCATTATTCATTCCTCACATACTTATACTACTTATTGGTAGCAGTCACTATTACAATATTCAGATGCAGAGATACAGTAATATAAGTGTCTCATCTAAGTTTAGCTGTTAGAAAACACATACTATTTTAAAATAAAACTGTATATTTCCTGAAATTGTACACGGTAGTTATTTAACAGGTGATTCTATCTATGTAGCGATCATAAAATATTAAATGAAAAATGAATTTAAAAAATAGTACTACTTTTGTTGTCAAAGGAAAACTTATAAATATACGTGTGTGTGCACATATGCACATGTGTTTTAAGAAAACAGACATACTAATGGCGGAGAAATATTCTATTCTAAATAAGAAGGCCATCCCACAGCTCTATTTCATTCTATTAAAATGGCACCCCTTTGCTGGGTGTGGTGGCATGCGCCTGTAGTTCCAGCTACTTATAAAGTTTAGATGGAAGGACTGCCTGAGCCCAGCGGGCCGAGTCTGCAGTGGCCGTGAGCATGCCACTGCCCTCCAGCCTGGGCGACAGAGTGAGACTCCAACTCAAACTAAACAAATAATTAAATAAAATGGCACCCCTAATGGTATTTCTGTCTCTAATACATGTATAGTAACGGACATTCCTTCTGGAAGTTAGATTATAAACATGATAGTACAAACTGTGAAGCAAAAATACAAAGCAGAATTGTAACTTCTATAGAATTCTCACATATTTTGAAACAAAACTTTAGTATGCTCATAGCTGATAACAAACTTCTTTGTTGTTCATATTATTTTTCCCTACCAAAAGTATGTGGACTTTCAAGGATTACAGCTATTTGCAGTCACGTGTTCAACACTGCCTTGTGATTTGACCTTACGCTTTCATTATTCCTGACTGTCCATACTATATAAACCAAGAATAAGCTAAAGATCAGAACACACATAGCAGACAATAGGAATAAACCAAAGTTCAAGAAACCCAAATCATACTCCAAGCACTGCTGCTACTAATTTCCTGAGGTTGTGGGCATATCCTATTCCAAGCCACAGAAAAGCTGGACAAATTTAAATTGGACTTTGCATAATGAATAGAATTTGAAAGTCAGAGATAGGATGGGGCAAAAGGCTGATGAACCAGAAAAAAAAAATGACGGAGAATTTTCATTTGATTTTAGCAAAACTTAATCAAATGAATGGATTTGTAATCTTCCTACATTCTGAACCAACATGAAAGCATCTACAAGAGAATGATTAAGCAGAATCTATATGTATTCCCTTTGTTTTGCTGGCATTAAGGTGTCAATGCTAATAATTCTGATCATGACACTAAAATGATATTTTATTTTACATAAAAATAATGGAGAGTTTTCTTTTTCTGTGAAATGTATGTTTATTTCAACAGTTTGAACTTTAATGTGACAATCATTTTGGATTCCTAAAGCAAAAGCCTGTTTGTATAATACATCCACATACTTCCGACCTATTATAGTGATTTATTATCAGTATGTTAAAAGCTCTGACAATTATGAGAGAAAAATTAATCATTTTCATACCACAATAAGAAATATAAAAGCATCACTTTTTAAATTATGAAAACCATATTAAAATTTCAAGCCTTACTATTCACACATAAAGTAAATACTCAGTGCTGTTTTTGGGGTTTTTTTTTTTTTTTAGTCATTTATGTTAATATTCTTAGGCAATTTAGGTAAATAAAATATTGAAGTCAAATAATCCAAATAATTATTCTTATTCCCCTTCTGATTGCTATGTAATCCTTATCTTTCATTTAAGCTTTAATAATTATTCCAGTTATGTGTTATATGTGTTAGTGCCCCAATTTTAATTAGTAATTCAAGGGCCCCCCCATCCCCCTGATAACTCCTAGAGAACTTCTACCAAATCTTAGGGTTCCTTGGAAAGTTGCACGCAAACCATTGTAATCTCTATTTTTACAGTTGAAGAAACTGAGTCCTAAAGAGTTTATGTAATTTCTTCAAGGTAGCACAGGAAAGAACAGAACTGGGAGGTTTTTTTTGGTTTTGGTTTTTTGTTTTTACTATAATCTCTGCCTTTTCTAGTATCCCACCTTGACAAAAAACAGTCTTTGTCCCACAAAGACTGGCAAATTTACATTACATCTGCACTCAGTTATTTCTACAAGATGATATTTCCATGTTCTTTCCAAACATTTATTGAACATTCTGATTTTTCTTGGACTGAATATTTTACGTGATGGTCTGTTTTCAATATTGCAGCTTATTTTGCTATTCCTTGACCAGTTCTGTCAAGGAATAGCCTAGAAAGCATTAAGTGACCCATTCAGCTTACCTCTCAGTTTCATATATGCAAGAAATTGTATTAAAATTTTACTTAATTTTTTTAGATTATTAATAAAGTTTACAAGCAAATTTTAAAAATGGCCCAAGTACCTTTATTTATCATTGACTTTTTTTCAGCTATCACTTTTCTGTCTCCAAATCAATTTAACTAAAGCAATTTCTTCTATTTTATAAATAGAAAAAAATAATGCTGTCTCTGTAGGATAATAATTACATGTCAGTTTACTTCATTTCTTTTCTATGTTTCAAAAGAAACATTTTAGGTGTGGTTGAATTTAAATACTATCACTCTTAGAGAGAATTCTTGGTGTTTTGTGTCAGTTTTAATGGAGTTTGTTTTAAAACACTAATATTATTGTCTTTAAAATGTTTTTAAATCAAGCTGTATTTGATACTAAGGGACAGATGGTAAGTAGTTTTAACTCAAAGCAATTTAATAGAAAGTAAAGAAAAGGAAAGAAAATAAGAAAGAAAGAAATCACACAAAAATTAGAAGGCATTAAAAACATCACAGATTGATCCTATTATGATGATACTAACATATTAGACTACCTCATCACTTTCTTTGCCTAATTACAAGGTGATTCTTTACAGTTAATAAGTCTTGAACTTATAATTTGGGAAAATAACACAAGTTTTAAACATCTGAGTATTTGAAGAAAAATAATTTCAAAAAGGTAAACTTGAAAAGCTGTACTATAGTGTGGTTTCAAATAGGTGTGAAATGGGTATGTTCAAAACCATAGTAAGCAATGGATTTTTTAAGATATCAATCTTAGGAAACCAATATGCTAGCTTCAAGATGAATGAAATTGAATTAATTAATTGACTAATTCCACTAAATAACTGGACAAAAACATGAATAATACCTAAATAAATAAACTACTAATTTCTGAAATATGCTAGGGTGTCTCAAATTAGCCAGCTTTAAAAAAATGCCTAGGTTCTTGTTCAACACATGGATTTCTAGGCCATATCCAAAAATAATAATTCAGTAGGCCCGGGTAGTACCAAATTAGTAGTATTTTTAACCAAATCCCCCAAATCAGGCACATTTGAAAAACACTGAGCCAATGGATCACTTCCTGGCATGGAACATGCTCTTAAAATATGTTATTTGTTTGTAAGTCTGCATTTGACTGTCACTAGGCTTTAAAGTAAAAATAATCATTTGGTATGAATTACAAAAATAAGTTTAGACTTTCCTTGAATGTCTCATTCAAGAAACTCATCATCGTGTGTGTCTTCTTTGTTGCAATATGTCATTTGAAAGCAGGAATTAGGCAGTCCTTGTTCAGTGCTCACCTCCCTAAACCAAGTCCAGAGCCTGGCACATCATTCTTGATTAAAACTTTGTACTAAATAAATGAATTAATTACCATGCATAGAAAATGTCTATAGGAGGGAATATTTTAATGCATTCAGAGATAAAAGGTAAGAGATTTGATGCTTTAAAAATACCTGGTGCACACATTATTATTATTATTTTTTGAATTGGAGTCTCTCTCTGTCACCCAGGCTAGAGTGCAGTGGCACGCTCATGCCACTGCAGCCTTGACCTGCTGGGCTCAGGAGATCCTTCCACCTCAGCCTTCCAAATAGCTGGAATCCAGTTAATTTTTTGATTTATTGTAGAGATAAGGTCTTGTCATGTTGTCCAGGCTGGTCTCGAACCCATGGGTTCAGGAAATCCTTTCACCTCAGCCTCCCAAAGTGGTGGGATTATATGCTTGAGCCACCATGCCCAACCCAAGTATTAATTTTTTAAAACCCAGAAGTGGCTGTCAACTATTCCATAGATAAAAACAAACAAGAAAACACAAACAAACCAATCTTTAGCTGGTTTTTTGGTAAGGTAGTTCCCATGTTGTCAAGCTCTCTACAGGACCAACAAAATATAATGGACAGAAATTGGCTAAATATCTTTTCTGAAAGGGAAGAGAATGAAATAAGTAGTATATTTCCCTGAATTCAATGCAATTTCTTAAAACAATAAAAAAAATACTGAATGCACACTCTGGACCGCATATATTGTAACATTTTTAAATAGACATTGCATTTTTAACTTTTACAATAATCCAATGAGATAGTTATCCCCAATTAAGAGATAAGATATCTAAGGACTTCATTCCTTTTTTTATTTTTTAATTCCTATATAGGAGTTTACAAAGGTTACAATTCTAATAATATTAAGGTTAGTAAATTTTTAAAGTGTAAAACAAACGTACAAACATGTTTTTAAAAGTCAAAGCAATATTAACAATCACAGTAACTTCTATGGAAAGTTCTGCAATTTTACATAAATGTAGTTATTTAAAAAGCTTGCTTTCTCAGCAGATATCAAAGATTTCCGTATTGTGTGCTAACTGCTCAGGCGGTTAATTTGCACTAATCAGCTGGAGACAAGGGGAGAGAAAATTACAGTAACTTGATGAGTTAATTTTGTGTTTTATAGTCATTGTCTTCCTGGGTTGCTAAATGCTCCGTCTTTAACATAGTTTGGAGACATTACAGACACCCTTATCAAAACCAGGCAACACATTTGTGACCTGTTAATATCATCTGTAAGTTCTTTCACTCAATTGTTCTAAAAGAGAGACCAAAGCCTTCAAAAACTGAAAAGGAATAAGGAAAGGAAAGACTTGAGTACTTTTCTAAATCCCCCAACATTCTATTGCATAACATTTTCCTTTTACAGACTCTCTAAATTTTATTTA
Organism: Tarsius wallacei; assembly: GCA_963574415.1. Lineage (NCBI taxonomy): Eukaryota > Metazoa > Chordata > Mammalia > Primates > Tarsiidae > Tarsius > Tarsius wallacei. Next base: position 7,404 of record CAUYQG010052719.1, read on the forward strand.
GAGATCTCTATACACTCTCTTTCAAAAGATTTGCTAGATATTCTGAAAGTTTTCAATGAAAAAATAAATCGGCAAATATATTCTTTTCATAGTAAAGTGAGAGAGAAGAGTACAATTCACACTGATACTTGGGCGATGACTACATCTCCTTCCCAAAGGATTGAATCAAGTATATTTTCATGAATATGCTCTATCATAGTCTCAAGTTACTGAATCAAAGTATTTCATTGTAAAGGAAAAGTACATTGCCCTGAAGAAATCTACAGCAAAAAATCAAAAAATGGTTTACGCATATCTTGTTAGAACTTTAAAGACCAAAAACATCCTTCAGTTTTAAACCCAAGAGACTATGTATTAATTTCTATTCAACTAAACTTAGAAAAGTCATTAAGTATCTGCTATATAAGTAAAGAATTGTGCTCACAGAGCAAGGGATACAGAGATAAAGCATACCATGATCTAAGTAATTTACTTCTGATACAGAAGTAAAGCATTCTTCTGACCTAAGAATATTCTTTCATATAATTTTCAAAAAGCAAATGAGTAATCTATCAGACTGAAGATCTATAATAATCATAATGATGTATTCTGGTAAAAGTATATTAAGTATTTTTCAGGATTTTTGAAATAAAAACCTGGCAGAAAATATTCAGTAATTTAGACATAGGCTGTTATATGGGTACCTTCCACTTATTATAGCTCTCCATAGGGTAACAGAAGTTCTAGGAGGAAGGACAGGCATTTAAACCTCTGACAACCAATGAATTTTAGAATTGAAATTATCTTTTTTTTTTTTTTGAGTTGGAGTCCCACTCTGTCTCCCAGACTGGAATGCAGTGGCCACTCCCGGCCACTGTAGCCTCGACCTGCTGGGCTCCAGCGATCCTTCCACCTCAGCCTTTCAAGTAGCTGGAACTACAGGCGCGCGCTACCACGACCGGCTCATTTTTGATTTATTGTAGAGATGAGGTCTCGCCAAGTTGCCCAGGCGGGTTCTCAAACCCGCGGGCTCAGGCAGTCCACTCACCTCAGCTTCCCAAGGAGCGGGATTACAGGCTGTGCTACCGAGCCGGCTTACTTATTTCTTGTAATGTAGTCAAACCCTCAGTGAAGGAAATTCATTTTTAGTTTATTTTTTGTTGAGAATCTAGTAGAAAAGCCTTTGAAGATGTGACTTTTGGTCTATTCATTTTGTAAGTGAATTTGACAGTCATATATAGCCATAGAGTTTTTTTGGTTTTTTGATTTTTAGGTTTGTTTTTAATTCCTGGGTTTACTCATCCCTAAAGCGGGTATCATATTTAGGTTGAAGCACATGAAATTGACAATATTTGACCATTCTTCACCTACACAAAAGGCAATTTTGACTGAATATTCCCTATTCTAGATACCATATTTTATGAAAATATCGAATAAAAAATACTTTGTGAAAAAGTTTGTGGAAAGTCTAAATGGCTTTCAGATATAAATAAGGTAATAAGTCAAAGCACTAATATAGTCATAATGAATCTGAAAAGTTTCTGGTGTTTTTACTTTTAACTCTAAAGTTTTAGATTTTATGTTCTAATATAGGTCCATCATTTTGCTCTTGGTTCTGAAGGGAAGGAAATGGGAAACCAAGACAATTCATTCTCCAGACAGAAAGTTGTTGTTTGTTTTGTTTTACTCATTCTGCTTCATCAGCTAGAAAAATCACTGTGAGAATCCTGACAGAAATTTGGAACAAGTACAGTCAGAAGACAATAGGTATTAAGTAAAATGTCTCTCAGTACAACCACACATTGTAGAGTCTGCCACATTGTGTGCACTAGAACTCTGCCCTAATAACTCTTGAAAATGACAAAAACATAATATCTATCGCTTTATTGGGAACCATTTAAGAGTTAGCTTCTGGATTAAACCATTTATGTGTTTTAGAGAACACAGGCCCTTAAAAGAGAATTGATTTGGATTCAAATCCAAGCAGTGCCATTTACCAGCTTTGCAACATTAGTAAGTTATTAATCTCTGTAAATCTTGGTTTCCTCATCTGTGAAATGGAAAAATTAAGAGTAAAGCCTCATAGTTATTGTCAGATTTAAATGCAATAGTCCATGTGAGTGTCAAACTATGCCTTGTTTAGAAATATCTCTAAATATGAATTCAATATGTCAGAAATCATGGAAAACCATACCTGAGGGTTTTACAACAGCATCCTATCCAAATCTTTGTCTCCGAAAGGCATCATTTGATGGCTTGGGATTAGTTTACAGTCATAGAAAGTAAACATCTATTTTTTTTGTTTTTTGAATTAAAGTCTCACTCTGTCGTCCAGGCTGCAATGCAGTGGCATGCTCACAGCCACCCCAGATTCTACCAGCTGGGCTCAGGCGTTCCTTCCGCCTCAGCTTTCCAAGTAGTCAGAACTAAAGGCACACACTACCCACCCGGTTTAATACCTATTTTTTTTTCTTTTTTGTTTAGAGAGACAGGGTCTCACTCTGTAACCCAGGCTGTAGTAGAGTAGTGCGATCATAACACTGAAGCTTCGACCTCCTGGGCTCAAGAGATCCTACTCTGCCTCAGCTTCCTAAGTAACTGGGACTACAGGTGTATGCTACCACACTGGGTTAATTTTTTTGTAGCAATGGGGTTTTTCTGTGTTGCCCAGGCTGGTGTCAAACTCCTGACCATAAGCAATCCTCCCACCTCAGCCTCCCAAAGCACTGGGATTCAAGCATGAGTCATTGTACCCAGTTGGAAAGTAAATACCTTAAAATAAGTTTCTTTGCTTTGCCATCAGATGGTGACTGTGTTTTCTTTGGTAAATTTTAAAGTATTAACTTTGACCTTTTAAACATGCATATGTAATCAATAGTCATTTCTGAACAATTTCAAATGCTTTATCAGCTTTGTATCTGGTTTTTAGATTACCAATACATATTTTATTTTATTTTATTTTATTTTTATTTTTATTTTTTTTGAGTTGGAGTCTCACTCCTTCACCCAGACTGGAGTGCAGTGGCCGCTCCCGGCCACCGCAGTCTCGACCTGCTGGGCTCCGGCGATCCTTCCGCCTCAGCCTTCCAAGTAGCTGGAACTACAGGCGCGCACTGCCCGGCTAATTTTTGATTTATTGTAGAGATGAGGTCTCACCAAGTTGCCCAGGCGGGTCTCGAACCCGCGGGCTCAGGCAGTCCACTCACCTCAGCCTCCCAAGGTGCGGGATTACAAGCTGAGCCACCGAGCCCGGCTCCAATACATATTTTAAATGCTTATACACTTAAAAAAAATCTACATTCTATAAAAGTTTTAGACTAGCTATTACTGTCTGTAAATGAGTTCTCTAATATTAAATGGAATTACAAACTATAATGATTAAAATTTAAGAGTTCAATGTCCACTTGTATACCTCATCCTGAATTGCACCCCACAACTTTAAAATAAAATAAAATTAAAAAATTTTAAGAGTAATATTTTGTTTGTGAGTTTTTGAAATTTTGTACTTTTGCCTAAATACTATAACTTACCCTTAAAACTACCTTCTTTACCGAATTAGTAGCTCTTCATTACCCAATGAAAACATTGCAATCTAATAGTTCATTTCATAATTACAATTCTCACATGTTTTTGAGACAGGCAGCTAACTACTCTTTCCTCGTAATTTTCTCATTGCAATTCATTAGACTGTTTGCTCTTTCCTTGCTCCCTTTTACACACTTTCCCATTTAAATAACGGAGAAGAAAAATTTTAAGAAACAGGTATATTCCCCAAAGATCTGGCAAACTTACTATGGCATGCCTCAGCTGTGATTAGTTCTACAAGTGATACGGTAAATTCTTAATTATTTTCAGAAAGGGAGGACAAGTATGTCTGATTTGCTAGGACGACTGAATAACAAAAAGAAAATGAGAGAAAGAGTGCAAAAAGGACAGAGGAAGCAAATAAAGCACATTTATTGATTAATTTAATTTTCATTAATGTCTGACTTGTTAGGCAGCAGAATAAAAAATATGAAATAAAAATATAAATAAAAAAGTGGCAGAAAGAAACTCAAAATTGACAGTGAAATAAAATAGGTAGATGACCTCACCAAATTTACGAACTTGTATGTATAGTTTATGTATATCTGACACCCAAGGCCATCGATAAGAATTTAAAATGTCTCTTGCTTATTTCTTCTCTCCTCCTTTACCTTCCTTCCCTCTCTCACTCTATACTACAAAAAACTATAATGGCTGAAAACTTCTCTTCTCCTTTCCCTTAAGGACTAAATCTGTCCTTTTTATTTTATCCAATTTCCTGACTAAGAGACTTGGGGAGTCATGGCTGATAAGAGCTCATCAGACAGGATTTTATTACCCTATTGCTTTCCAACCTGACTCTGGCATAACATCACATAACAAACAAAGAAGGAAATTGAAGTATCTTATGGCCCTGAAAAGTCATCTTTTTTGAATTCCTGGATCCCCAGGGAGCCTTGTAAGACATTTGTCTGTCCTCCATGAAGTCTACCACATATAGGACTCATCTACATATCAACAAACCTAGAGTATTTTCACCCTTTGTCTCATGTCTCAGCAAAACATTTCCTGATAAGAACTGCATGTTACCAGTCAGGAAATATTTGAACCCACCTGTGACCTACAAACCCCTCTGCCTTGGAAATGTCCCTCTTCCACTGACCAAACCAGGGAGTATCTCACAGTGTTGATTTATGGTTTTTATAATTTTGCCACCCTAAAACTGGATATAACCGAGCTACCTTTCAAACACGGTGGGCACATGTTCTCTTCTGGGTCATATGTCATAGGTCTAGGTTCTCATGTTGGTTCAGATTAAACCATCTTAAAATATTTTACAGAGTTTGGAATTTTTCATCAACACCCTTCAGAATCTGGAATCTAAGGATAATTTTACAAGTCTAATTGTTGACTGAGAAGCACCATTTTATCTCACTCAGCTTCTTTGTATACTTTGTAATGTGTAGATACCAAAATGTTGTATTGCCCACAAAGGAAATGGTACTTAGGGTGCTTTTAAGAAATAACAACAGCAAAGAGATAGTGTATATTCTTCCTCTATCATTTCTGGTGTACAGCCATTTTAATTTCTGTTTGTGGAGCAATCCCATGACATTCCACTGTCTTTCCATTTTTCTACCCTGTTTTATATTTTCAAGGACCTCATTTTTCATATAATTCAGACCTTGTTTTATGATCTCACTCACCTAATTCTATCCCTTTGAAACAATCCAACATTTCCAGTTTACCTTTTACATTGTTGAGACTGGGATGAAGAAATCTTGTTTACATCATTGAAGAGACAGAGTCACCAACAAAAAAGACAGGAAGGAATACTTGAAACAACAAATTAAAGGACATAAAACGATCTCATTCAATTTCAAATTGAGCCAGAGTTTTCCATATTTTTAAAGACATTTAAAAGCAGCCTTGTTAAATTACTATATAAGAAAAAGACCCAGGTTGTTTTTATATATATGTATATCTTGAGAGAGGTGGGATTGTATATGTACATACAGTAAGGTCACAGAGTCAGCAACGTCCATTTTCTGAACTACTAGTCTTCCACTTTCCTCCTCATGGACTGCCAGACTAGTGAAAATCAAACTGTATTGGTCACAATTGACACCTACGTGTTTTAAAAAATAATAAAGCAAAGGGTATAGAAAGAAAAAGGGAAAAATAATTTTTAAAGAATTAAATAGAGTCAGGCATGGTGGTTTATGCCTGTAATCCCAGGGTTTTGGGAAGCCAAGGCAAGAGGATTGCTTGAGACGAGAAATTCAAAACCAGCTAGGGCAACAGAGCGAGATCCTGTCTATACAAATTTTTTTCTAAAAAAGAAATTAGCCAGATGCAGTGACATGCACCTGTAGTCCCAGCTACTCAGGAGGCTGAGGTGGAAGGATTCTTTGAGTCCAGGAGTTTGAGGTTGCGGAGATATGATCATGACGCTGTACTCTGGCCTGGGTGATAGAGTGGGACCTTGTCTCTTAAATTGTGTAAAAATAATTAAGTAACAATAAAATAACAAAGCTTAAACCAAAATACTCAGAGAAAAAGGAACCATCTATAACATTTAAATGCCAAAACAGCAATCTTCTTTGGAAAAAATAGAGACTCACCTTAAAGCTATGAAAGGCAGTTAAAAAAACCCCTACAATTTATATTATATGCAAACTTGCTATTGATCCCTTCAAAACAGCAGGATGCTAGCAACATCTGTCCAGAATTTAAAAGTGCCAAGGCTCACTTTTCCTTTCCCTTCTTTGAAAATGTTATGGTTAGAAGTAGGCTGCAGGGAAATTCACAGCAGTGTGTAGATGGTTAACAAGGTTCTCCTATGCATGCACAAGTTATCCTAGAATGTTGAAATATTTTGAGATGGAAAGGACACAGGAGAAGAAAGTATGTGCACTCCAAAATTCATGGCTTATGTTGCTAGTATTCTCTTGGTTTTGGTTTATTTATTCTATTTTTGTTGACTCTATTTTCCTGGGTAGCCTGAATGATCCTTTAAAGTATCTACTTAATTTTTCTATTGATAATGCCCTTGCACATTCAAAGCACACATCATCTTTGCTGATATGTTCCAGCTGTGAACTGGCTGCTTCATAAAAACCCAGTGATAATTTGTCACACACTGGGACAAACTGTTCCCAGCACATAGAATGTTACTAACAATTATGTAAGAGCATCTCATTCCATATCTGTGTAGGACAATAGAAATGGGAAGCTAGTTTAAGATCAGTACATATTCAGATCTACTGTCTGTATACTTGATCCCTGTTTAGGTCAGACATCTATTACAAGAAGTTCAAGAGTCACAGTCTCAGACTCTAAGATTTTGTCCATTTCATATTTGACCCTGTCTATAACTCCTTGCATATTCAGGAAATCTTTCCACTGAGCCTTTTAAAATTAACTTTGGTCATAAACAAAATCCTCTGTGTTCTTAACATTCCCTTTAGCTCTTTTGCTCTAACTGAAACCTGGTTCTCCCTTGAGGACACTGACACCACTGAATCTTCTCAATTGATAGCATTTTCTCTACTCTTCTCCCTTACGATTTGAGTCTGGAGGAAGACACTTACTTGAAACTCATTGCATCTTCTAGATTATTTTCCTTCTTTAATCTAGAAAAGTCCCCATCCTTCCATCTCATTCTCTCTGAGGATATCTATTATCCCTCCTTGTTATGATTGCTTTTTGATTTTCAAGCCAAGAACTTCCTTGAAGATTTTTCTTTATTCCTTCCTTAACAGTTCTCCAAAACTTTTCCTGTTTATTTCCTCACGATTTTACTACATATGAAGACACTTTTCAATACACTCACCTTTTAGTCCTTGACATTTTCTCTTCACTTGATCATATTTTCCTCCGTATTCAACCAGTCACTCTCATGGCTATAGTCTAGGCCTTGCTATTACCAAAATATATGCTCTCTCCAAGAGGCCAATTTCAAGTATTCTACTTTATAAACACAATCTCCATTTTTTCTATATCAATTTCTCTAGTACCCAACCTCAACAAACCCTCATTACCTTAGATGATTAATTCATTCTCAATGGTCCTGCACCACCTCCCCTGTACCCTTACTTCCCTTCAATGGAGTTTAAATTTCATGCCCTATCATTTGTTTATTACAATATATTCATCTCTAACTTTTTTTATCTCTCTTGTGGTTTCATTATCCTACTCTGTAACTATATTCATAAAGGTCAACATGGTTAAAAAATACACAAAATCATGCTGAATAGTCTCACTTTTCATTTATGATTACTATCTCAATAATCACAACAATTGCACTATAGTTTCCTGGCTTACTCTCCTACTCTTAGATCCATGCTTTTCAAAGCATGACCCCTGACTGTCAGTTCATGAGCTGTTTGTTTCCAGCCTGCAATAAGGTATGTGGTGAAATTAAAAAAAAAAAAAATTTAGAAATTTTTACAGCAATTTGACAGAACAATTAAATATCTGATGAATAGAATGTTTTAATAATTGGATTTGTATTTTGTGTATCTTTTTAGATTTTTATTTTTTGAATAATTTTTGTTGCACAGTAAGTAACCTAAATATAAACCTTCAAGTTGTGAACTTTCAAAGATGTGATCATGCATTTGCATGCCTAATCATGAAAGTTAATTCACATGTCTGGTATACATTGCCTACTTTTTGTGTGTGTGGTTGTACATTTGTGTACTTTAATGAACAGTATTATGTAGAGTACGGTAGTACAGTATCTTTATTTCAATCCCAGGGTGTCTGGAAGCAATTGTAAAATCAGCAGTGATGTAGCTGGTATAGCCAATTGTGTTAGTTGAGTACCTAGGCTAACTTTGCTGGACTTACAAACAGACTGGACTTAAAAACATGCTCTCAGAATGGAAGTCGTTTGTATGTAGGGAACTTACTATAATTTACAGAAGTAGCAGTCCTCCACCAATCAGAAACCAAATCAGAACAAAACAAAACAAAAAAAGATTTTGGTTCTTCACCATAGATAGTTCGAGATACATTGTTGTAAATTTTGGGTCATACTCTTTCTCTCTCAAACTTCTAATACTTCATTTCCTATTTTTGCTCCCAGTTTTCTATTTCTCAGAGAAAACAGAAGCATTGGAAGTAAATTTCTGCCACCACCAAATCTACCCACTGACCTGCAACTATACTCTGAGTTTACTTTCTCCCTTCTTAATATGCTTAAGCTACCTATCAATGGTAGGGTACTCTAGGGTGTACTATAACTCCTCTCTTCTGGTCTGCTCTAGAACACTACTGCAGCAGAATTCTTCATTCTGTTGCCTGTTTCATTAATTTTTTCAGTTTTTTTTGGGGGGGCCCTCATATTTAATGCAATTCCAATCACAGACTCAAAAGGTATTTGACTGGTAACTGAAAAGTTTTTAAAGCTTAGAATGATAAACAGATATGCAACAAATTATGAAAATATTTTGAAAAATTTACTGGAGAAGAATTTGTCTAATAAGACATTAATATTTATTATGAAGACAATACCCCAAACTGCAGAGTGGGAACACTCCATTACACTAAAAGTATTCACATTAAACTAAGAAAAAAGATGGCTACTATACCACTGTTACTTAACATGGTTCTGAGGGTGACAGTCAAATCAATTGAAAAAAAATAGTATGCATAACATTGGATATGAACCTGTAAAATTATCATTATTTTCAAATGATTTTACTTTATATATAAAAAACCCAAAAGATTCAACTAAAATAATTTTATAAACAAGAAGATAATTGACTAAAATAGATTAAAAGAGATATACTCAAAGCAATACTCTTTTTATATACAAATAAAGAGTTAGAAATTTACTATATATAATAGTAGGAAAATGATAAAATAATCTTTTTTAAGGGAGAAAAGGTTAATTCTAAAGTTCATATGGAAAAACAAACAAGCTATAATCAACAAAGAAATTCTATAAACTTTTTTTTAAAAAGATAAAATTATGTGGACTAGACCTATTAATTTTAATATTTATTTCACAACTATGTTGGTAAAAGCAAATGGATACAGAATTTAATTATATAAAAAAGCCATTAAAGTACAAGGGAAAAATATGAAATAATTTAAAAAACATTTTTCATATTCTATCCTACCCAGGGCAATCTACAGATTCAATACAATGCTCATCAAACACCAATATCATTTTTTTCAGAACTGGACAGAACAATACAGATAATTCATTTGGAAACAAAAAAGAACACGAATAGCCAAAATAATTCTCAGCAAAAGGAACAAAGTGGGAAGTATCATACTTCTAGACTTTAAACTTCACTACAAGGCTACAATAACCAAAACAGCCTGGTACTGGTACAAGAATAGACACATAGATCAATGGAACAGGACAGAGATTACAGAAGCAAAAACTTTATCTCTCAACCACCTCATCTTCAACAAAGCCACCTACAACAACCACTGGGGAAAGGAGACCATATTTAGCAAATGTGCCAGGAAAACTGGCTGACCACATGCAGAAGAATAAAACAGGACCCCCTACTTACTGCCATTTACAAAAATCAACACTAAAGGGACCATTGACCTAAATATAAAACCTCAAATTATAAGAATCCTAGAAGAAAGTGTAGGAAACACTTTTATACGCTTTGGAGAAGGCAACCAATTCTTGATAAAATCCCCAAAAGTGAATGCCATAAAAGCTAAGATAGACAAGTGAGACCTCATCACACTGAAAAGCTTTTGCACAGCAGAAGAAACCATCAAGAGAGTGAGAAAACAACCTACATAATGGAAAAAAAAAATTTGCTAATTATATATCTGACAAAGGCCTAAATCTAGGATCTACAAGGAATTCAAACAAGCTGAAAGGAAAAACAAAACAAAACAAAAAACCCCATTAAAAAGTAGGCAAAGAACATGAACAAACACTTTCCAAAAGAAGATATACAAGCAGCCAACAGATAAATGAAAAATTGCAGCAGCAGACAGCAGACACTCTTGCTGCTGTCCTGCCCATTGTGCCCTTCCCAATGTATCTTCCCTTTAATAAATCTAACTTTCTTAACTCATGGAAAAAAAAAAAGAAAAGAAAAAAAAAAGAAAAATTGCTTAGCCTCACTAATCATCAGAGGAAGGCAAATCAAAACCACAGTGAAATACCACCTAACTCCAGGAAGGATGGCCCTCATAAATAAATAAAAAACTACAGATGCTGGCAAAGGTGTAGAGAAAAGTGAACACTTCTATGCTGTTAGTGGGAGTGCAGGCTAGTTCAATATCTATGGAAAGCAGTGTGGCAATTCCTAAAAGAACTAAAAATTGACTTTCCATATGATCCAGCAATCCCTCTCCTGGGAATATACCTGGAGGAACATAAATCTACAAAAGAGGCATCTGCACACACATGTTTAGCTGCACTATTCACAATAGCAAAAACATGGAACCAATCCTACTACCCATCAAAAATGGACTGGATAAGAAAATGGTACATATACACAATGGAGTATTATACATAAAGAAGAACAAAATCATGGAATTTGCCGCAAATCGGATGGAGTTGGAGACCATCATATTTAGTGATCTATTACAGAATAAAGAACTGAACACTGAATGTTCTTATTCATAAGCGGGACCTGAACATTAATCACCTTAGCCCAAGGGAGGGATTGGTAATTGTTGGACAATGCCAGGGAGCGGGGAGGGCACATAGCATCACAAAGGGTACCTGGTCCTAAACCAGGGGAAGTGAGGGCCAGTTGGCGGTCCAAACGTCACTTACACACAGCCTGCTTAGCTAATCCCCTTGTACCCATATATCTATGAGAAAATTAAATTTAATTAAAAATAATATCGGCATGGGAGAAGTTTTATTTTTATTTTAAAACAACAGAGTGGTTATTAAAAAAAGGCTGCCAACTTGGATGGATTTAGTCTATCATACTCAGTGATCTATCATAGAAACAGAAAACTGAGTTCCACATGTTCTCACTCATAAGTGGACCTTGAACAATTATCATAATACTATAAGAAAGGGATTAGCAGTAGAGGGAAACTGCCAGGAAAGGTGGCATGGGATTGGCAATACTGGGAAACTGCCAGGGGAAAGGGGGCACAAATGATCAACAAGGGTACCTGCATAATGAATATTTGTATACCTAACCCTGAATTGTACCCCACATCTTTAAAATAAAAATTTTTTTTAAAAAAAAGGCTCTCAAATTTCAACTACTTTAATAATAAACCTACAGGGTGAAGAAAAATCAAAATAAACACAGTCAAAAGACACACTAAGAAGTATTCACAACATAGAACAAATAGCTAATATATTTAACATATACTGATAAGATAAATTTAAAAATTAAAATAGAAAAACGGGCAAATGCAAGTGGCTATGAAACTTGTGAAAGTTTATCCTCATTTAGAATAGGAGTCATGCAAATTAAAATTATATTTAAATACTATTTACAGTTAGTAACTCAATAAAGATTAAAAAGTTAACCACAGAGATTTGACATGAGTATAGGTAAACAACAATCCCATGGTATGATTGTAAAGTGTTAACTGCTCCAAATTATTCTCTACAGAGAATAATTTAGAAATATATATTAAAATATAAAAGGTGTGTAAATTTGACCCCACTATTTCTGCTTCTAAAAATGTATCTGACAAGTAACTTGTTTGAAATAGTGTAAATATACAGTATTTGTAGTTAGCACTGACTACAATAGAAAAAGACTAGAAATGATGTAAAAATACATCAGGAGAAGATTGTTAACTAAACAATAGTACAGAGGGTCCCTGATTTACGATGGGTTGGCTTAATGAATTTTTGACTTCAGGATGTAACCCCATCTTAAGTAGAGAAGCATCTGCATATCCATTGAATAGAAAGTTATGTAACTATTAAAATGTAAAAACTGTGCATGAAACAGAATGATCTTTAAGAAGAATTGTTAACAACAATGAAAAAGCAAAGTTCAAGAGAATGAACAGTGTGCTATCAAATGTGTTTAAAAAATTACATATGCATGCACACGTTTTTCTGTATCTGTATGGATTTGTTCTGCTTAGAATCTTCTCCTTATATTTGTATATCTTTTGATAATGCAGCATTTCATTTCAATTTCTACCAAAAGTAGGTTTAATAAGTAATAGTGCCTCAATTCGAATTAAAAAATAAATTCAGACCATTATTTTACATTATGTACCAAAAATATTTCAAAGGGACTAAAGAGCTGATTTTTTTTAAATTATCAAAGAATATTTAATGATCTTGGAGATGGGCTAATAGTCTCAGAATCCATTAAAAAAAGTACAGATTCACCTTCATGTTTTTGTTACTGAAAGAAGGAAAAGCAAATTAAATGATAAAGAACTACCATTAAATCAATTCTAAAATATATGATATCATGGATAGTGTGAATTTAGCATAGTCTCATACTGCTGTCTCCAAGCACAGCATTTTCAACTTGTTAAAAACAATAACACAGTTACAATATTTTGAGCACGGTGTGTGTTTTCACCAAAATTCATGGTGAAATTTGATCCCCAATGTGGTAATATTGAAAGATGGGGCTTAGTGGGAGATGTTTGGGTTATGGGGGCAGTTCCCTAAGGCATGGCTTGGTGCTATTCTTGTTGTAGTGAGTTACTGAGTTACTGCTCTCACGAGACTGAATTGGTTCTCACAGGAATGAATTCGTTCTCGTTAACAGTGGGTTGTTCCAAAGCCAGGATGTCCTTTAAGTTTTCTACTCTTCACTTGTGCCTACTTCCCCTTTGACCTCCTCCACCATGTTGTGACCCAGCACAAAAGCCCTCGCCAGAAAATAGGGTTATGAACTTATTTGCCTGCAGAACTGTGAGCTAAACAACAACAATAATAACAATAGCACCTCTTTTCTTTATAAATTATCCAGTCTCGTGTATTCTTTTATAATGATAAAAAATGGGCTACAACATCAGTGCCATTAAAATCTTATATAATCTCACTCCAAGGAACACAAACTACAGAACAAAATCATCGGTACATGATGATATTTCCTCAAGGACTAAAAACAATTTGATTTTTTTTATTTTAGGAAATTCATAGGTAGAATACTATCCAATTATTGAGAACAATGTCTTAAATCTATATATACATGCTATACATATGTGTGAATGTGTGTGTGTGTGTGTGTGTGTGTGTGTGTGTGATACACAAATATACAATAGATACAGCTTTTTACATTTTTTAAACCTCCTGGAAAAATAAAAGATACATCTTACAGAACTTTGAAAATTTAAATGTACTATTCAACATATAAAGTATTATTTTTTTTTGCACAACCAAAAATGATTCCGTGTTGGATAACAAAAGTCACTCCTCATTTTTCAAAGATGAAAAATACGCCCTGATGTGATTTTATGCCACTAACACTTTTCAACAGCATACATTTATAACTTAAGTTGCTTGTTTTTGCTATTGTTGCTTTTTGTAACATCAACTTTAAACCTGACTGAGAATGTCTAGCCAAAAAAAAAAATTGATGCTTGAAGGTCAGTTGGCACAATAGGAAAAATGCATAAAGCTCTTGAGATAGAAAAATCCATATTTCAAATTATTCTTTCCACAATCTTTTGCATGCTATTTCCAAATTAAATGTTTTTTAATTGATAGTAGCAATTATCATAGCTACCTGTAATGTCTTTTTTTCACAATACTGCATACCATTTGATATATTAGCAATATCTGTTTTAATTTTCCCTTCTATACAAAACTATATTAAGGAAATATTCCAATAAAAAGATTCCAACAGCTTGCAAAATACATTAAGATTAGGAGACTTACTAGATGGATAATTAGGTAAATTCTTGAAATATTATTTTCCTCAATTTTCTTTTCTGTAAAATGGGGATAAGATCTACCTCATAAGACTATTGTGAAGATTAAAGCAACAATAACTATAAAGCAGGGAGAGTTCTGTTTGGCAGGGAGAGTTCTGTTTGGCACATAATAAAAACCCAACACTCCCTGCTACATTTTTTCATAGAAAGAAATATCTTTTGCCACTCTGTAAATGCTCACACCAATGCTGTCAACAGTTTATTATATAGAGAACATATAACAAGCATTATGTCATTTTTATATGTGTGTTGCATTAGCGGTTAAAGAATGGATAGATGGTCAATTTCACCAACTTCTATGGCTTTGAGTACTCATGATTTCCCGTTTTAAAATCTCAAGCTCAGTTATCTCTCCTAATATTCAGGCACATATTCCTAATAGCCTACACCCACCTAGGTGTTTCAGATATCTCAAGCTCTATGATTTATAATGGAATGTATAATGTTCTCCCCCAACACAGATAAAACAACACATGTACACACACACACACACACACATATACACACACACACAGAAAAAACCAATTTTCACTTATTCTATTTCCTGTCTCAGTGATTGGCACCACAGTCCACTCAAGCACTCACACAAGAAACTTGGGCATAACCCTTTGATCCCTTCCTCTACCCAGTCAAGCTGCCCTGCTTGCTCACAGTGCTCCTCTGCTCTGCTCCTTATCTACTCTGACCTCTGTAATCTATCTCATTTGAAATATAGCCACAGATTACAACTAGGTCTCCTTCCTTTAGGTCTTTGGTACTCTAGACCATTCACTGCATTCCGTTATAGTCATATTTTAAAATAAAATCTAGTTAAGTAACTTTCCACCTAAAAGTCTTTGATAATATCTCCCACCAGATAAAACCCAGTCTCCTATCTGGCATAAAAGACCCTCTACTCATTGGCTTCTGGTTCCTATCTGGTATGTTTCTCTTGTCAATTTCTCTCCTGAGTGCTATACTCTTACTAAATTCTGTCAAATCTCTCTCTCATTCTCTTTTCATTCCTCCCATCCCTTTCCTTCTTTCCCTTTTACTCTTTCTCTTTCTCTTTCTCTGTATATATTCTTGACCACTTTCTCTCATTTCTGTGCATTTGCATTTAACATGCCCGGTGTGTAAACTCTTCTTCCAACTGGTCTACACCGAATGAACTTATAATAGTTCTTTGTAATTCAAATTAAATATAACCTCTTTAAAGTCTTAACCTGTCTTTAAGGCATTTACTATTTCCAGTTGGAATTATTTAAATTGAAGGAAAAAGAATTCCTAAATTAAAAGTGCATAATACATTAAAAACAGAAATAAGTTGAGTAAAGATCGTCATTTACCTTTAGGATCTATGAAACATGCTTTTGTAGTTGCCTAGGCTGGAGGGCAGTGGCATGATCGTGGCTCACTGCAGCCTTGAACTCCTGGGCTCAGGCAGTCCTTCCCCTCAGTCTCTTGGCAGCTGGGACTACATGTGCTCAACACTATATCCGGCTTATTTTTAAATTTTTTTTATAAAGATGAAAAAAATCTTGCTGTGTTGCCTAGGCTGGTCTCGCCTTGATCTCCCCAAATGCTGGAATTGCAGGTGTGAGCCACCATGCCTGTGTCTTGGCTATCTGGGTTGTTTACATTGATGTAAGCTGAAGTTAAATAAATCAAACTTTCACTAATCCAAGCTATATATGTTTGCTCCTGCAGTGCCTTCAGCAGTAAGACTAGGAATTTTCACATTAAAATACAAGTATTCTCACTAAAGGCGATCAATATGCATTTGATGCTCCAAATTGAAGTGATTGAAGATTGGATTTCAAATACGATTTTAATATAGAAAGGTGCATGTGTGTGTGTGTGTGTGTATGAGAGAGAGAGAGAGAGAAAGTTATACATTTTAGTTATACATTTTAGTAGAAATTCCTTATTCCTCTTATATATAATATAGCCAAACTAAATCTTTTATAAAATTAAATGGAAATATGTACTTGTTATTAAAAAGAATGAAATATTTGCTGTAGAACACCATTTCTTTTTCTTTTTTTTTTTGAATTGGAGTCTTACTCTGTTGCCCAAGCTGGAGTGCAGTGGCATGCTCATGGCCACCACAGCCTCGACCGACTGGGCTCAGGGGAATCTTCCACCTCAGCCTTCTAAGTAGCTGAAACTCCAAGCACGCACCGCTATGCCCCGCTATTTTTTTGATTTATTGTAGAGATGAGGTCTTGTCAAGTTGCCCAGGTTGGTCTAAAACCTGTGGA
>CAUYQG010052722.1:0-10339 GCA_963574415.1 Tarsius wallacei
AAACATACATGTGCAGGTATCTTTTTCATAGAGTGACTTGAGTTCCTCCAGGTATATTCCCAGTAAGGGGACTGGAGGGTCATATGGAAGGTCAATTTTTAGACCTTTTAGGAATCACCAAACTGTTTTCCACAGAGGTTATACTAGTTTACACTCCTATCAATAGTGTAGAAGTGTTCCCTTTTCCCCATATCCTCTCCAGCATCTGTTGTTTTTTGAGTTATTAATGATGGCCATCCTGACTGGAGTTAGGTGGTATCTCAGTGTGGTTTGCATCTCTTTGATGACTAGTGAGGCTGAGCATTTTTTCATGTATCTGTTGACTGTTCATATGTCTTCTTTTGAGAAGTGCCTGTTCATGTCTTTTGCCCACTTTGTAATGGGGTTGTTTGTTTTTTTTCTGTTCAGCACATTTGAGTTCCTTGTAGATCCTAGCTGTTATGCCTCTGTCAGATATACAGTTGGCAAATATTTTTTCCCAGTCTGTGGGCTGTCACACCACTCTTTTGATGGTATCTTTGGCTTTTCAGAACCATTTTCCCAGAAAACTGGAACAAGACAAAGATGCCCACTCTCACTTCTCCTGTTCTACATAGTATTGGAAGTCCTAGCTACAGCAGTCAGACAAGAGAAGAAAATCAGGGTATCCAAATAGGAAAAGAGGAAGTTAAGTTATCCCTCTTTGCAGACGACATGATTCTATACCTCGAAAACCCAGGAGAATCTTTTAAAACCTCCTTGCACTGATAAAGGACTTTGTCAAAGTCTCAGGGTATAAAATAAATGTGCAAAAGACAGTCACATTCCTATACACCAACAATAAACAAACATAAACCCAAATAAAAAGCACAATCCCATTCACAATAGCCACCAAAAATAAAAAATAAAAAAAAAATGAAACACCTTGGCATCTTCCTAATGAAAGAAATGAAAGACCTTTACAACAAAAACTACAAAACACTGCTCAAAAAAATCAAAGATAACACAAACAAATGGAAAAATATTCCGTGCTTATGAATTGAAAGAATCAAAATTGTTAAGATGCCCATCTACCCAAGGCAATCTACAGATTTAACCCAATAACCATTAAATTACCAGCAGCATTCTTCTCAGACCTGGAGACAACAATACAGGAATTCATATGGAAACATAAAAGGCCACAAATAGTCAAAACAATTTCCAGCAAAAAAAAAAAAAAAAAAAAAAGTGAGAGGTATTATACTCCCAGACTTTAAACTTTTAAAGCTACAATAATCAAAACAGCCTGGTATTGGTACAAGAACAGGCATATAGACCAATGGAACAGAATAGAGATTCCGGAAGCAAAACCTCAGTTTCTCAACCAACTCATCTTCAACAAAGCCTCCACCATCAACCACTGAGGAGAGGAGAACCTATTCAGTAAATGGTGCTGGAAAAGCTGGCTGACCACACACAGAAGATTAAAACAGAACCCCTACCTATCACCACACACAAAAATCAACTCTAAGTGGATCAAAGACCTGAATGTAAAACCTCAAACTATAAGAATCTTAGAAAGTGCAGGAGACACCCTTTTGGAAATTGGAAGTGGCAACCAATTCCTGGTCAAAGCCTCAAGTGCCATGGCATAAGAGATAAGATAGACAAGTAGGACCTCATCAAACTGACTTACTTTTTTAAATTACTGTGGATACTTGTTTGAGAGTAGGCTGTAGCAGGGATACCAATTAGAGTGTTATGAGAATAATCCAGGCAAGGGATAGACCAATTTAATACACGTAGAAGTGGCAGGAAGTGGTCAAATTCTGCATTTAATTTGAAGACAAAGCTAGCAAGATATGCTTATGGGTTGGACATGGGATGTAAAAGAATGAGAAGGATCAAGGATGTGTTCTAGGCCCGAGCAATTGGATGAAACTCCATTCACTTGATGGGAATATCTGTGAGAGGCAAAATTTGGGGCCGAAAGTCAGATCAGTAGTGTGCATTTTCAGTTTAAAACTGACATAACCGTAAACAAGAGGAAGGGAGAACATGCAACTGAATATCCCAGTTTGGAAATCAGGAGAAAGGTCCAGGCAGAGGATATAGAGTTCCAAGTCACCAGAGTAGAAACAGGATTTAAAACAAAAAACCGAATGATACCACCTGACAAATGAGCATAAGGAAAAAAGGAATAGAAGGGGGAAAGTAAGGATAGAAAGAGGTTGAAGGATCAAGCCCTGAAGCAGCCTAACTTTTAGAGATTGGGGAGGTGAGAAGAAACTAGCAAATGAATCAAAGAAGTAGCCAGTGGCATAAGAGAACCCAGAGAAAGTCTTATCTTTGTAGTTAATGAATAAACGGTTTCAAGGAGGAGGCAGTGATCAACTGTGTCACATACAATCCTAGGTAAATTTGAGAATTGATCTTTGAATATAAAGTAGCAAGAGCTGTTTTAGTAGTATGGGTTGAATGGTAGACTGACTAGAGTCTGTTTAAAAGAGAATGGGAGGAACTGGATGTAGACAGAGCCATTGAAGGGTTTTGTTGCAAAGTAGACAGGAGAAACAAAGTGCTAGCTGCAAGGAAATGTGACATCAAGACAAAATTTTGCTTTTGATTTTTTTAAGATGGAAGATATTACAGCTCATTTTTATGCTGATAGTAATGATCCAGTAGAGAGAAGGAACTCTTCTTCCTACTGTCAAAGGTGTCAAAGAAAAAAGGGGCTTGTTGTCAGGATAAAATTTTGAGTAAAAGAGAGGTTTGCCTGATGAATGAGCACAGAGGGACTGAGTGTGTGAAAGTGTTGGTGGATGTTGTGATAGGAATCTGGAATTCTCTTCTTGCTGCTTCTGTTTTCTTGGTGAGGTAAGAAGTAAATCATCAGCTAACAGAATAGTGTAGGTGTACTGAAAGTTTGTTTTTAATGAGATACACATTGATTTTATATAAAATTTATAAGAAAAACCAATATAAACTATCTGTCTTTTACCATAACAAATTTAAAGTGTTTAGCTTAGCACTTGACATATGGTAGATATCCAAAAAATGCCTCACTGTAAAACAAAATTAAGCTCAAATTTTCACTTGGATTTGTGAAATAAGTTTTCATTCTTTTTTTTAATAAGTTGCTTTATCCAAAACCAATATATATAGCTTCAGAATTTGGAGAGAAATTTGTGTATGGGGTTGGGGTGTTTAAAAATAAAAAGTTGGGATGAGGAAGAAACAGATGTGTTATCCATTATTGCTCTTTACTTTGATTAAATTTATTAGATGACCAGTCATAAACAAAGATTGTCAGAGCAGAATAGAGTTTGAAAAGATCATTTAGCCCTATTGTTCAGCTCTGTCTTTAGGCTGATATCATACTCTAGTGAGGAAAACTTCAGCATGTTTTATGCTAATTTTTATTAGTGCACAGAATGAAGTCATTGTATATTACTGATTTTAAGCAAAACTAAGTGCGGCAGCCTATATTATTCCTCCATCTTTGGATAGATGCCCAGAGACAAGTGTCAGCGTGAAATCCTGTATTCTCATCTTCAGTGTGGGTTCTTGGGATGAGAATTAGCAAATGTAAGAAAGAATATTTAAGCTACCTCTGCAAATGTCTGGACATCCAAATTCAAGGAAGTAGCCTCATAATTTAACTGGGAGTAAAATGATTGCCAACTGTAAAAATACTGATTTTGCATCTGTTGAGAAGAGAAATGAAGAAAATGAATGTTAGCATTTCCCCTCCTCTTTAACTGGGTACTAGGTAGTATTTATTTGCAAAAAATAGCGACCTAGATAAAGAAGACCATGAACTGCCAAATAACCCCTAGGTTTATTTTTACCATGTTGTTCCTTTAATATATTATAGGTTTTCAGTTGCTAGATGAGTGACTTTGAGCTAGATATAACTCATTTCTAATTATGTTAACATTTACTTTTGAATTTGAGATGCACAAAAAATATATAAAATCTTCTAAATTATGTATGTTTATACGTTATCTATTCTTTTTTTTACTTCAAATAACAATAATGTATATAACCACGTGGTTAAGAAATCATGTCATAAGTCCAAAATCATGTCTGTTAATACAGCATTTATACAAGTCTAGTATTAAGGAGTGTTTAGAGCATAATTTAGAAAATCTATATGGTTTAAATTATTTTCTCAGAAATTGTTTTTTATATTTGAAATACTGTGTTATTTGGTTATTTATAGGTCACAACCATTTCTCAGTATAATAGATTTCTTTTTCATAGGAAAATTAGCTAGTAGTTCTTTTAAAATTGGCACTGCAGTTCAGACCTAAATTAACTTGTACAATTGTAAATCTAACATAAAATGTCTCTAAAATAGACTGCTTTGTGTTCAAGCCTGGAAATTATTTGAGTTTAAAAGAGCATTGTACTGGATAATAAAACACAAATTGAGATGTTGGGAATTTTGTTTTACTTTTTTTCTTCTTCAAAAAGTTAGGCAAAAGTATTATTTGATTATTTTAATATTGATTGTTGGCAATGCAAACAGGAATTAGGTAAAGGAAGCAACACAACAATGGGTAAAAGCATAGGCTCCAGCATCAGATTGCTTGTGTTCACATCGTGGCCACTAGTTACTAGCACTGTGACAGTAGACAAGTTATTTAAACTGCTTTATCCCTCAGTTTCCTCTCTGTAAAATGAGGTTAATAACAGTACCTACCTCAGATAATTATTGTGAGGGTACAATGGGTTAACAATATTTATAAACTACCTCTAACACTGACATTCTTCTGACAGCTCAATAGAAAGCTCTATGTAAACATTTGATAGATAGTTTATTGTTAGGGCAACAATTATTTGCATTTTTAAAAGCTTATGTCAGTTTCACATACTCATGCTTTGGGAAAAATAGTATTTATATCCTTTGATTTTTGAAACTTCCTATTAGGAACAGGGGACTAAGAGATGGGTATCTACATGTTATGTTGGAACTGGCTAGTACTGGCTTCCAAGAATTTGGGAAGCCAATTGCCAAACACAGTCATTATTAAAAATTAAAATATTTAAACCAAAAAATAAATTATATTAAATAAGAAAGTAACAAATACTAAAAATTAATCCCTTCCTAATTATTTTCTTACATGTTACTATTGTCTTTGTTCTTGAGGTTACTTAATGTCTACTGAATCTGAGAATATTATATCATAGTGTATTACTATGCATTTCTTCCCAAGTCCTTATTCAGTGACAATATACTAGTAGCTTGGATCAGTCATAGTAGATATTTATACTACAGAAATTAGCAGATGTTACAAATCAAGAGCCCCCAAGAGCCAATCTCCTCAAGAAGCAGTTGTTAAACATTTACCATCACAATTCCAGATAAGGGTCAGAGTGTCCCACTAGCTTGTTATTCTTTTGCCAAATGTTATCTTGAGTGAAATAGAAACTATATAATTTCCTGTATTAAGGAAAGAAAGAGTTGTAAAAAGGAGGTTTCTCATGTAGATGATTTAACCCTTTACCCATTTAGGAAAAAAAAAGGCATCTCAATACCGCGTTCATTTAATTTTACATAAACATGCTCTATGAGACTGAAGCAAATCTGACTGACTTTTACTGTGAAAATAAAATATAAAACTGTTCTTGGAGTTATTTCTAAAGAGAACTTATCTCTAATCCTAAAAAGAATTACTATAGAAGAAGAGGAGAAACACAAAATATAGTAAAAATATAGTAAATGCTGCAGCCACAAGCACTGCCAGCAAGTATCCTTGGGTTAAATGGTGAAAGGGCTAAATGCTTTTCTTGTGTTAAGCATCCAAATTACTCTATAGAGCCATAAGCACTAGAAACATAAGCAATGAAGGAGGTATTTTCATTACTATTAATAATAATGACCTTTTGAGTATTATTGTGTTACTACATATCATCAAATAAGAGTCTTACGATAACTCCATAAACTAGAAGGATAGCTATTATCAACACTACTGTATAAGTGAGAAAGTTGAGATGCCACAAGATTATTACTTTCCCATGGTTATTCAACTTGTAATTGAGGAACATTACATGTGGATTCAGATTTTCTGACTGCAAATTATGTGAAAATTCCACTTATATGATTAATATCATATTCTTTAGCAAAGCCCTTATAATTGTAAGTTTAGAGTATCTCTGCCTACCCTACCCCCCAGCCCTACCTTCCCACCCTCACTCCCTCCTTCTCTTCTCAGGATCCTGGAGGCTAAAAGTTAAATGTATTTGAGTTCTTGTAATAATTACACTAACAAGTGCTTTTCAAATAAATCTGTCTCTGTTTGAGCTCTGTCTGAGATTAATGGTATTGTCTTTGTCCATTTTATTTGTAGAATTCTCATTCTCCAGATTTCTCCCTATCCCAGCTCCTGCTATCATCCTTGTGAGTCCACTACCTTCACATTTCAGTTTTCTTTTGCCAATGCTTTTTCCCCTCTTTACTGTGGTCCCACCACAAATCTTGCATCAGCAGAAACTGGTTCAAACACCCCACTCTCTCACTCAAACTTCCCATCATTCCAGCTCATGCTATAGTTTACTATCTTCATTAAGATCTCCTATTACTCTACATCTCTGTTTTCTCTATCCTTCAGCCTCCTCTGTTGTTTCTACTTCTCTTCTCATTCAGCTTAAAGTCTGTGGTACATTATTTTAATCATTCTTTCCAATTCCGTCAACTCATGTGGTCCTGTTTCCTTCCATCACATCTTTTAATAAGATTTCATACCTCAACAAGCTCAGTCATCTCTTCTGTGTAATATAGACAGGCAGATGAGCATTGCTACAGTTATTCAACCCTATGAAACTATGCTTTTCTGTGTCTCATAATTTGATTGAATGCCATTCATTGGAGATAGGAGACGATAGAGGCTGAGATAAATAATTCTGAAACCCAGAAATGAGCATGTGCCTTCTTTGCCAGCCATTAGGGAAGGGGGTTGATTCAGTCTCATGTGTACTTGACCTGGATTTGCATTGTGTTGTGTCTGTAGTTACCTTGAGTTCACCACAGACTTCATATTCTTTTGGCAGTGGTCTGCCACTTGCATGTGCTCAAGTGAGGTCTGGAATGTTGACAGTTATTTCTCGGTATTCCTAATCTATCCTGAGCTGTCAGCAGGCTCTATACACCTATGTCACAAGGGATGCTTAACGTCTGTTCTCTTGCCCTTCCCCAGCAGTAGACAGCTGTTGCTTTTTACTCAGTGGTTGTGGAGGGTAGGGGAGAGGCTCCTGGTTTTCCTATCCAGTCTGTGTATACCCGAGTTTCAGGGGTGGGACTTTCTCAGCCTCCCTGCCTTCTTCAATGGCAAACAATCCTACCTCCTCCTACTCAGTGCTCAAGTGAGTTTCCTGCCCCTCTCCTTGTGGAAGTCAAACTCTACCTTGTATTAGTGCAGGATTCTGGATTTGAACAGGTTTCCTGGCCTTGTCCCCCAGTGGCAGTTAGCTTTTTAATCTAATATCAGTGCAGGGTGAAGATTTCAGGTCTTCTATCCCTTCCCTCCCCTCACAAAAAGACAAAGGATTATCTCCTGGAGTCACAGCAGGGACTGGGAGTGTGATGATCTGTTGCTCCTTCTTCAGGAAGGACAGCAGAGTCCTGTCCAGGGTGTGGGAGCATCTCTTGCTTCTTCAGGAACAGCTAGCTGCTGCTCTGTATTAGAAGAGGGTTCAGGGCATCTGCATATTTTATGCATGTCCCCCTGTAGCAGTTGATCACTGTCCTATGCTCATGGAGGGCCCAGAGAATGGATGGTCTTCTCTGTGTACTTCTGCTCCACCCTTTGCAGGCCCTGCATGAGACTACACCACTCAGGGGCTCTTTAAGGTCTCCTGTCCATCTCCAATCTTTCTCATGGGCCTAGAGCTGTTTAAGGAGGGCAAACTCCCCTTGATTTCCAGAGAGTAACTAAACTATCATGATAACTCATAATCAGGCTTTTAAAGTGTGTTACAATTTCATTTGTTTTCTTCTTACCTACTTTGGATGGGGCAACACGTCTTCTTCTTGTGTTCTGCCAACTGAGAAAGAGTCTGTGTACCCCATCTTTCCTCAGCAGGGCTTGGCACCCTTTGGAAATCATTTCACCTAAGGACCAATTCAGAGGAATGCAAAAAAGAAAAAAATTAGGTTATGTGACTTTTTCCTCACACATGGTGGGACCAACAATCTCTTGCAGCTTTCTTTATCTTAAACAGAAGCATATCTACTATTTTATGTTTTAAGAAACTTCCAGTTTTAATATAACCTATAAATCCCTGCCTAGTCATATTTGCCATCTCTTCAGCTAAATTTTATGTCACTCTCTCCCCTCCTCCCTCACTATGTTCCAGTAACAATTATCTTCTCTCACTTCCTCCAATGTGCCAAGCTCTTCCCCGTTCCAAAGACTTTGCAGATGCTGTTCTCTGCCTAGAGTGTTCTTTTTCATGCTGGTGCCTGGATAAGTCCAGCTGCTCCAAAGATCCTTCCTTGACCCTGTATATACCCACCATACAAATTGGTACATAAATTACTTCCTCATTCTTTTTCACAGCTGGCCCGTATCCCATTTTCTGGATATACTGTCTTTATTTAATCACTTCTCATTGATTGTTATTTAGATTCGTTCCAATCTTTTGTTTTTACAGTTTAACAATCTTGGTCATAAAGCATATCTATAGAATAAATTCCTAGAAGAAGAATTTACTGGATTAAACTGCATGGAAACCCTTCAGCAAAGTGGTAGAGTCTGGACTCCATACCCTGCCAGCTGTGCGAACTTGGGCAAGTTATTTAAGCTTTCTGTGCCTCAGTTCCCTTATCTCTAATATAAGGATAATGGCTGTATTTCTCACAGATTTGTCATAAGGATTAAGTACACGCATGGTGCTTAGAACAGTGTCTAATTATCAACTCATTATTATTAGCATTTAAAATTTTAGAAAGATATAAGTTTCTCTTCAAATGTTTTATACTTTTATACTTTCAACAGTATGACAATGTCTATCTCTTCACATCTTTAATATCATGTCTTAATAAAACTTTTTAATCTTTGCTAATCTGATAGGTGAACATGGCATCTTATAATAGCTTAATTTCGATTTCTCTTAATAAGAGTGAAGTTAAGCACATTTTCACATATGTAAGTGCATTTGTGTTTCTTGTGTCCCAAATGTTTCACATATTTTGCCATCATTGATGTTTCTATCATTGATTTGAAGGAATGATTTATGCATTAGAGTTTAGCCTTTGTGCTTAATTGCTCTTTCATTGCAACTAAGTATTTTATTTACTTAGTTGGTCTTTCATTGCAACTAAGCATTTTATACTTTTCCTTCATAGTATTTATTTCTACTTTTAATGGTGTCTTTATTTATGATTTTTTAAGGCTCCATAAAATCAAGGGACGTGTCTATTTGTCATTGTATATTGGTCATCTAGCAAAATTCTGAACACATAAAAATGGTCAAGAAATGTTTAATGAATGGATACATGGGACAAATATGACAAAGAGAATCTTTGGTACATAAACAGGACTGGGAAATTGGCAAGGAAACTATGTTGCATGGAAATGTGATGTGTTGGTCTGGCTTTAGATTTGTTGAGTATTAGGTGACATCCAGTATTCTAAGTTGGATATGTTTAAGACTTTTACTTTGGCAAGATACTTAACGCAGATTTTGCCACCATCATCATGAAGTTGTTGATTGGAAACAGATAATCTCTGATGGAAAAAATGTTATGTGGAGGGTTTATAGATCAATACTTCCAACCATAAATAAATTCAGGTGGTTATAGTTTTCATAACAGTTTAAAAGCAAATACAAAAAAAAAGGAGTAATGAAAGTAGTATACACACACACACACACACACACACAATGGGGTGCCAAAAAAAATGTATACACATTTTAAGAGATGTTAGATGTTTGCCATAATCAGAAGTGTCTGGATGTTGATGGTAACCACTTTGAGCACCTCTTGAGCACCTCTTGTAGTTGCAGAAGTCAAACATGACTAGTTTTCATCTTTTGTTATTGGTATATATTGAATATTACAATTTTAATAGTTTTCTTCATTTCTTTTTTTTTTTTTGAGTTGGAGTCTCACTCTGTCGCCCAGACTGGAGTGCAGTGGCCGCTCCCGGCCACCACAGCCTCAACCTGCTGGGCTCCAGCGATCCTTCTGCCTCAGCCTTCCAAGTAGCTGGAACTACAGGCACGTGTTACCACACCCGGCTAATTTTTTGATTTTTTGTAGAGATGAGGTCTCACCAAGTTGCCCAGGCGGGTCTCGAACCCGCGGGCTCAGGCAATTCAGTTACCTCAGCCTCCCAAGGCGCGGGATTACAGGCTGAGCCACCGAGTCCGGCAT
>CAUYQG010052723.1:0-16972 GCA_963574415.1 Tarsius wallacei
GCATCTTCAGAAGCAGGCCACCCACTGCACACATTGTTAAATCACAGTCTTTAATTTGAGAGTCATTTGTTGTGGAAAAGAAGGATAAAAATTTCTGGTAACTTGAGACCAAACTGTCCCTCTAGAAGATGACCAGATATTCTATAACTGAGCTTGTCTTCATATCTAGTGAGTTGCATCTGAAGAGATATGAGGGTAAATTATGTGTTTTGTTTTGGTTTTTTTGCCAGCACCAAGAATTAGACTTTCATTTCTCTGCTGGGGGAGTCAGAATTCTCAAGTTTCCTGTGAACATAGATAAGTTAAAGTTCTTTTTTGTTTCTTTCCTTCTTGTCCTTCTCCTTTTTCTCTTCCTTCCTTTTTCATTCTAGCAAACCCAGAAAAATATTTTTACTGAAAACCTCAATCTACCTTTAAACTTCTCATAATAAATCTGATGAATTGGCTGCAAACCCGTCCATCAAAATCGTTGTGCTTTTGTTGCTTTATGGATAAAGCAACAAAACTAAACTATCTGCTTATCTATTTCATGTTTTAGAGGTCTGACCTTTTATGGAAAAATTATTTTTAGAACTCCAAATCACATCATCACAAGTGTTGGTTGCCTTTTCTCTCCTTGGAAGATGAGTAAATTTGAGCAAAGATATTTTAGGTATTTTCTAAACTTTGTTCCTTTGTCACAGTATCCTTCTGGTACACTGGAACCTCAACTACTTGACCAGTGTTTTCTTGGTTTTCCCAGTTAAAAAAACAGGTTTGAGTAACATTTTTCATATAGTGAAATTTAGATGTCACACTCTAGACATAACTTCTTAGAGTGCTCTATGATCTACAAGACTTGTAACTGAAACCTCACATTTAGAAAGGAATCCTAAGATGCAATGTTCTTTATTATAATACATAAAATGAAAGCTGAATGCTGCTGTCAAAGGCATAGAAACAGGGCCACTGCATGGAGAGGTTTAGTGGCTTGCCTCAGGTCACACAGCTGATAAGTGGAACAGTAGGAATTCAAACTTAAGTCTATCTGACCCCATTAGTCAAGGCCATTAACCACAAGAATGATCATTGCAAAGATTAATTGAGCACTCCTAGGAGCCAGGCACAGCCTCACATGCGGTAATTTGACAGTCTTATTTTCCAGTGACATTCTAAAGAGCGGGAATTGAATTTTTTATGTCTCTGTGTCTTGTGCCCGTATAGTGATATCTCATGGCTGTTAGTTTAAATGGTCCCTCAAGGGGCCTGAAAGACAGGGTGGAATTTTGACAGAAGCAAGGTTAAGGGTGGAAGCTTATGTGGTGAGGAGAAGATCTGCCCTTGTGGTAAAGAGAAGTGGAGATTTTAACAAGAATAACTGACAGACACTGATACTGACTGTTCTGTGTCAAGGTGCTCATACTTCACAGGTGTGGAAGAAGTTGAATGTTTTCTCCCCTTCACCCATAACAAATCCCCTCATTTTTATCTGGACACACCTGCAGAAGAGGTGTATGTGACTTCCAGGAACTATTCTTAAAGAGGAGGAACATGGCTGCCTTTTCTGCTTCTGTCCCCTGTATGGAATGGGGACTAAATGGCTGGAGCTCCAGGAGCCATTGTGTGCCATGAGGATGAGGGAAAACTGGGGATGGGGCTACAAGGTAGAAGAAGCCTGGGTCTCTGATATTATGAAAAACCATGACTATCCTGGAATGAATGACTTCTTTTTTCTCCCCTTTTTGAGACAGGGTCTTGCTTCATCACCCACGCTAGAGTATATTAACATAATCATGGCTTTCTGCAGCCTCAAACTCCTGGGCTCAAGCAATCCTTCTGCCTCTACCTTCCAAGTAGATAAGACTACAGATGCATGCCACCATGCTCAGCTAATTCAATTTAATTTTTTGGGGGGGGACATAGGTGGTGTCTCGCTATGTTACCCTGGCTGGTCTCGAACTCCTTCCTGGGCTCAAGCCATCCTCCCGCCTTGGCCCTCCAAAGTGCCGGGATTACGGCTGTGAGCTACCATGCCCAACCTAGAATATTTTTGGAACCTTGAATATGAGTGTGAAGAAAACTGCCAGCTTGTTTAAACCACACTCGTTATTTTGCTTGCTACACATAGCTGAAATAAATCCTAACCAATACATGTGTATCATTTAATAACAATAACTCTTTGAGGTGAGTTCCATGATTATCTCCATTGGCAGAGGAAGAAAATGAGGCCCAAAGAACCTAAGTAACTTTCTTAGAGTCACACAGCTACTGAGTAGGAAGGCTTGGGTTCTCACACCCCCTCTTAGGCATTATACTAGATTCATCTGACATAAGATAAACCGTACCACAGAAACTCTACTTGTCTGACAGCTGTGGGTAGGCCACATTTCTAACAAAATAAAGGGATGAGCCTGACCCTTCAGTGGTCCGTTTAGTAAACGTGGATAGTTCAGTGCAAAGCCCGTCCATAATCAAATTCCTAGAAGAGAGTGCATGAGTTTTGGTTAGGATGTTTTTTGACTTCAAGGTGCTGAAAATTCAATTCAAATTGGCTTGAAAAATTAAGAAATGTGTTAGCTCATGTTCAAAGTGACTCAGATTCAGCAGCTGAATGATGTTGCTGGGAATACAGGTTCTTTCAATTCTGCTCTGTGACCCATAGCATCTGCATCATTCAGAAGTCAGTTCTCCTTGTGGTATCAAGAAGGTGCTTGTAGCGGTCAGGATTCCCACTTTCTTGTCCACATCCGACAGAAATCCTTTCTTTTAAAAATTGAGGTAGAGCTTTCTCACAAGCTTCCTGCCAACCTTTTCTTGTCCAATAGCAATTGGGTATAGGTAAGGTCTGAAGGGGAATGTCAATATCCAAATGATAACTGAAGCCATAGGAGTGGATGAGATGCACAGCTGCCTGCTGGCAAACACATGATCCGTGATGCTTAGAAGAGATACTCTCCCTTGGCCAAATAGTGAGAAATCTGTGCTGCATCCCTCCTCCACCAAGATTGACCCTATTCCTGCATTAGGACTTCAGTGGTAAATAACTCCCTCCTCCTTAACCAAGTGCCTTCATACAGGGTATTCTCTTCAGAACTAAATGTGGCAACAGAGATGAGTTGGACCAGGGAAGTGGAAGACGGAAAAAAGAAGAGGGCCTGGGGGAAGCAGCCCCTCTTCTCTTCATAGCCTTGAGTTTGTAGTATAGAGATGCTCCTGCTGTGGGAGCTCCACAGCAGAGTTAGTCTGCCACTCCCTCATCCTAAAGACTCTGTTGACATAGCCTAATACTGCATTAGATTTGGGGCGACCACAATAAGATGTCAGTTACATTAACTTGAACTCCTAGGTCTTTTTCATATGGGCTGCTCCTCAGCTGCATCCCGACCAGGCAAAGATGCTCTGAAGAAGAGCCTGTATGTGAGAAAAAGTGACTAAGGAGATGAAGCCAGAGAGTTGCCATGAAAATCAGATGCTTCAGACTTGGTCTTTACGCATGGAGTGTGGTTGGGTCCTGTCCTGTGCATTTGTGAGTGAGAATCTCCTTTCTCTAGCTTCGGCTTTAGGTTATTTTGATGTGTTTACGTTCTGGCTAAACACATTCAGTGTCTTAAGGCGTTCACCAAATAAAATTTTGTTGTATGGAGGGCGATTGTCTATCTTCTTTAGCTGGTCCTCTGTCTTTCCGAAGCAGTGATATGCACTAAGTGTAGTGATTCCTCAAGCACTGCTGCGAGGACTCTGCCTGCTCCTCCACCCACTCCTCCAAGGTTCCCTACCTTCCAGGACACAGAACGTCTCTACCAGCACCCTCAAGTTCGCTCTGTTCTTTCCTTCCCTTCCTCCCTCCCTCCCTCCCTTCCTTTTCTTCTTTCTTTTACAAAGAGGAGAAAGTATGGGTTGGACTAGGGTTGCAGTTTCTGCCTGTATCTACAACAGAGGTAATTGATCAGAGTATTATAGGAGCCTCTATAAACAAACAGTACCCTGATTCCTGTGTCTAGAAGCAGGCACTTGGGAAAGGATTAAAATCTCTCTACTTCCTTTCAGGCAGATAGTTTTTTTCTTTTTCAGGTTGCAAAGCATGTGTCTTCAAAGGATTGTGATTCCTAAATTAGTTGCATAAGGTGTTGTTAGCGTAGCAGAATTTCCTCTTAGAATCTGGCAATAGATTGCTTGTCAAGCATAGGTTTCAGAGGTTTTTGTTTTTTAATCTTCACAGGCACTTTAGGAAACATTATGGGACGCTGCCTCAGGGAGTGTTGACCAATAGTCATTTAAAACTGGAGTCTTAGCCACAGTATTTAGAAAAGTACATCTATAAAGGCATTTAAAATAATTTTTCTGTTTAGAAATTAACAGAATTCGTCATTATTGCTTTGACTAGATGCCTATTTAAATGACTAATTCCACCTTGACTTGATTACTGATCTCTCTGTTGCAAGTTAAAACATAATTTTAAACCAACATTTTCTCTTCAACTCTAAAAATTTGCTATCTGGCTTCTATATAAAAGTATCTTGAGTAACCTGACTTATCAAAACTTCCCTGAAATCGGCACGTAAGTTGCATGTTATAGGTTTTCCTCTTAGCAAATCATATGTACTTGTGTTACCAACTAACTTTTAAATGCACAATAATTTTTTTATCCTCAACTAGAATCTTCAATGACTAGAAGAACTATATATATATATAATATATTTGCTTAAGATACCAACTGCATTTCTGTCCATAATGATATCATTCTTCGTTTCAATCGTCTTTTTTTTTTTAAACATATTTTTTATTATAAAATTGTGGGGGTACAGTTAAGGGTTAGGTATACAAATATGCATCGTTCAGGCACCCTTGTAGTTTCAATCTTCTTATCTGCATAATTGCAATCTGTTTTCCTGGCAATTTGTTCTCAGTTTAGTCTATCATACATGAAGTGGCCAGATTGGGCCTTGGAGAATAATTCTTATCTTGTTACTCTCTTATACATACACACACACACACACACACACACACACACACACAAACACACACACCAGTTAAAAACAATTCCCCACATTTCTTTAACAGTAAAGTCCAAAAATCTTTAACCAGATGTTTAGATACTCCAGGAACAACAGACTTATATGATATTTCTTTGGCACTTTGAATTCCTTGACCTGAATTTATTTTTCAAAACTTTCTCTCCCTTAGCTTCTAGAATAGCATTCTCCCTTGACTTTACTACTATCTCTGTTTACTCATCCTTCTCAGTCTGTTTTACTGGTTCTCAATGTGCCTCTCAAATGTCAATATCCTCCAGCGGCTTGGTCTCTTCTGTCAACTCTGCACTAGACTCTTCTTGGGTGACCTGACTCTCATGCCTGAACTTGCATGTATTCACTGAGGACACCAAAGTCTTAGATTTCAAGCCTGACTTATCTACCTGGTTCCAAATTTGCATATTCAAATGCTTGGTTAAAAAAATACACATGTCTATGTCTTCCATTAAAATTTCAATGGCTAAAGTTTTCTTATTAAATTTAGATAATTTATTCTTTTTTTTTTTTTTTTTTTTTTGAGTTGGAGTCTCATTCCGTCGCCCAGACTGGAGTGCAGTGGCCGCTCCTGGCCACCGCAGCCTCGACCTGCTGGGCTCCGGCGATCCTTCCTCCTCAGCCTTCCAAGTAGCTGGAACTACAGGCGTGCACCACCACGCCCGGCTGATTTTTTGATTTATTGTAGAGATGAGGTCTCGCTTGCCCAGGCGGGTCTCGAACCCGCGGGCTCAGGCAATCCACTCACCTCAGCCTCCCAAAGGCGCGGGATTACAGGCTGAGCCACCGAGCCCAGCACATTCTTTACTTTTTCATATGTCTCTAATTATGACTTAATTTTGTTTTGACCCAATAATTTTTAGAATAGTGCTTTTTACTTTTCAAGAGGGGGAGGATTTTTTTTTCATTCTCCTAATGCTATTTTTCTCAGTAGCTAACAAATACAGGCTTGATTTCCTTTTTGATCAAATAGATTTTTTAAAGTTTGTTCTTTATTTGTACATTGGGAGTGATTGTCTTATTTAAACTTAGTTAATAATTTCTAGTTTTATTGCCATGGTCAGATAGTCTATCTCCTAAAATTTCTGCTTTGGAGAAATTACCGCAGTTTGGTACACCACATAACATAAACCTTAAACTTTAATTTTCTAAACAAGTCATAAATATTAGAAAATAAGATCTAGTTTCTACTCTTAAGTCAGAAATGGACACTTACTATATTAAATCTACTTCAGCAATTATATTCAAATTCTCTTCTTGCCTCACATTTTTCATATAACTGTTTTGTCAAAGGTCTTGAAAGCATCCTAAATCAGTCTTCTAATTTTATATTTTCTATAGCCTTCTTCCTGAATTTTATGTCTACAAAGATAAACTTTTTGAATTTTACCTACATTTTTCTAAGTGTTGACACATTTCTTGAAAATGTCCTTCAATTTTTGTTACAACAGATCAAGGTCCTACTTTAAGTTTTGGGTTGTTTTTTTTTCTTTTTTTCATATTGTTTTGTTTTGTTTTTTGAGACAGGGTCTCACTCTGTCAGCCAGGTTGGAGTGCATGACTCACTGCAGTCTCAAACTCAAGGCTCAAGCAACCCCCTGCATCAGCTTTCCAAAGTACTGGGATTACAGGCATGAGCCACCACGCCTGATCTAAGATTCTACTTTATGTATTAAACTTTTATAGCTTTTTTAAAATTATAATTTATTTTACAAGAAGGATATATTTTTTGACTAATACTTGAATTTTAATAGCAGTTGTAAAATACTTTTATGTAAGTGGAGTGAATTTAAAGTATATTAGTTACATTATAGTGACTTAAAGCTTGTGGGTAAACTCGAGCCCTTATGCCAAACATAACTGATAGTTTTAAATGCAAAATGCTTCATAAACAAATATTCTAATAAATGTAATCTTATAATAAATCATATACTCTCTAGGTTATAAGTCAAAAGTCCTTGGAACTACTATTAAAATACACAAGCAGTTTTCATTTTGATACAACAGAAAAATCATTGCTCTTTTTTTTTTTTTTGAGTTGGAGTCTCACTCTGTCGCCCAGGCTGGAGTGCAGTGGCTGCTCCCGGCCACCACAGCCTCGACCTGCTGGGTTCCAGCAATCCTTCCGCCTCAGCCTTCCAAGTAGCTGGAACTACAGGCACGCCCTACCACGCCCAGCTGATTTTTTTGATTTATTGTAGAGATGAGGTCTCGCTTGCCCAGGTGGGTCTCGAACCCACGGGCTCAGGCAATCCACTCACCTCAGCCTCCCAAGGCGCGGGATTACAGGCTGAGCCACCGAGCCCAGCTATCATTGCTCTTTTTAACAGCCTTTAACAGAAGCTCAACTTTATGATGACAAGATATAGAAAGAGCACAGATTTAATTTTTATGGAAACAACTGTGAATAATCGTTAGCCTTTTTCCTGTCTGAAACCACCTGCATCAACTGAGCCCTACTCTTTCCGGTTTCCTCATCAATAGCAACTAATCAAAGAGGACAAACATTCACTTCAATTCTTTATTACAGTTTTCAATCAAAGCAGAATTAAAGAAGAGGGCTTCTAATTTTGTTTCCACACTGCTCTTGTGCATAGGCCAGGACTGCATTGGTCTGAGGATGAGTGTTGTGCATAGCCCTCAACCCAGTTGCTAGTGAAGCCTAGGCTGTAATCAGAATGGACATTTGAGGCATCCTCTTCTTCCCAGATTCTGGGTCCCTGGAACCCTGAAACAATGAAGTACACGAAAACTCCACACAGCCATGTCCTGGGATGATCTTAGCACCAAGCTTCTCAGATCGCTCTATTTTGGGAGATGCAATTCCCACTGCCTCATACCCTTACTAAGACAGCCTGGTTATTCTTCTGGGGATGTGGCATTTAGTTGTTTATATAGAGTGAGGCATAGATGAATATTGAGGGTGGGTGTAGGTGCTCAAAGGTGAAACAGGTCTCTGGTGCCTTCAAAAATAGGAGTTGCTGTAAAGAGGCAGTTGCCTCAGATTTCTGGTTGGTATAGATCTATGTAGAGTTGACGGGGTTAGGGGGAGTAGACCACCAACACTGAAAAAATGAGGTAAAGGGAGAGGTTATAAGAGAAAACCTAGTTTGTTTGCTTATAACTTTTGAGGGTTACAAAAGTTTTATATCATGACAACACTGACTAAATGCTACAGATTTGGCCTGAAGGTGATAATCCTATCAACACACATTTCCAAGGTGCCATCTACAAAGTACTTTGTTAAAGCTCTGACAGACACAGGCATGGTTGGGCTTGGGGATAAGTACAGCAATATTGGTATAGTGCACCACAGGAAGTTTAGCTCCTAAAATTAAGACAATTTGGGCAGATTGGAAAGAAAGAACCCAACAGATGTACATGCTAGTTTCTCACTTACTTTTTCAAGTCAGTCCCAGAGAACCAGATGCAAAGTCACCTTCAAGTGGTCACAGTCTAGATGATACATAAATTAAGATCATGCTAAGCAGAATATGGTATTTCCCATGTAAAATAAGATTTTGTAAGGGAGGATTAGGAAGTCTTGGAATACAAAGTGGTATAACTGGGCACTTCATGTTAAGAAAAATTGGAACATGCCAAGACAGGAAGGATCTCATTTACACAGGGTATTTTGTGAATGAAGTGCAGAAGCTGGAAAGTGCTGGGACTCTGTGAAAGCCACAGGTTTTGTGGTTTACCTTTCCTATTGCGCATAAGGAGTAGTCAGAGATCACTTTTAAAGGACGGATTGGGAGCAGATTGTAGAAGGCCTTGAATGTCCATTGACGATGCTTAGACTTTGTTCTCTAGGTAACAAATATGTACAAGATTGTGCCAAGAGTACTGACCGTTCATCCCGTGCACAACTCACCAGCCACATGGTGATAAAGCACTAGGGCAGCTCCTTTATGGGGCCACTAGGTTATATTTGATTAACAGCCTTCCACATCTAGGCTTTCAAGGAAAAATTTCAAGATGTCACCTTTTCCATATAAACATTAGAACATATTTAAAAACATATGAGACTATATCAAAACATCTGAAGATGTATCCAATATTTGCCCAACAGAGATAATTGATTCTGCAATGTGTGCCAAATTATACAAAACATTCTTTTAACTGCTAAAAATAATGTTTGTTGTTTCCTCAGATATATTTTCATTTCTGCTGCTGTCTGCCTTCGGCCTCACAATTTTTATTCTGTTTTCTGATTTTCAAGATATATACAGAGGAATGGAGGTAAGTAGTATTCATTTGTACATGTGGCATGACTCATAAATACAATGGACTACATATGCTTTGAAATTCACAAATCTGCTATTACCATATTCTCTCTGCCCACCAAGTATTATGAGTTCTATTTCTGTATACTAGAGCAAATAACATATCGGGATCTCACATGTACCAGCCTCTAATTGTTTTTATATTATTAGTATTATCAATTATCAATTGGGTACATTTATATTTTTTCACACCTGAAATATTATGTTTGGATACTTTTTTCTGCTATACCAACACAAGAAAACTAATGCATTAATGTTATAATTAATTCCAGTTTAACTTTTAAAATCATAGAGATCATTGATGATATAGTTATGAGGAGTAAGAAAAAGTAGACTTATACGACAGTCATGTCCTGTCCAACATTCATTGTTTCAGGTCAGTGGATATCATTTGATTCAGGATGCTCTGGGTTAAGATTAAGTTCATGAAGAGGTTATTGAACCAATTCTTGAACCCAGTATTGTGAGAGAAATAAAGAGAAGGACTGCTCCTGTTCTCCAAGCTAGAGTTTTGTTGTGAAGATGAAGCATGCTTAAGTGAGAAGATGACATGGCCACCTGAAGCCATCCATGCTTGAAGAAAAGTATAAAGATAGAGAGAACTGAGAAGAACATAGGAAGAGGGCGCTCTCCTTGTGGATTGTGGCTATAGTGGGTGGCTTCATGGAGGAGATGCAGCTTGATTTGAATCCAAAAGGACAGACTAGTTTTTGCTGGGTAGGAGGTAGGGATATTCCCAAACAGAACAGTCTACAAACAAGCAGATATGGTGGAAAAAGCTTCTTTTGTCTTAGAAATGCAAAAAGAAAGTAGGATGGCAGGATAACAATCAAAAGCAAGGCTTGCTTCATAGAGCACTAGAAGATGGCTAAAACTGAGGCTATGTGCTTTGTAGTTTGAGAACCAAGAATGAAGAATAGAGGAAGACATGAGTGGATGGAGGCAGCTAGTGAAAAGCAACAGGGAATCAATGAAGATATTTGAGGTTTTTGAGCAGGGCATTCTTTTTTTAAGTTTTAAGTATGTGAGTTACAAGTCAAGATTAGGTACATGAGTGGTCTACGTACGGGTGAAGTTTGTGCCTCTCATTGGTCCCCACTTCGCCTGGTTTAGGATCAGGTACCCTTAGTGATGCCACCCCCAATCCCTGGCAGTGTCCTGCTACTGCCAACCCCTTTCTTGTAGTATTATGATAAATGTTCGGGGTTCACTTACAAGTGAGAACATGTGGTATTCAGTTCTTTGTTTCTGTGATGGATCACTGAGTATGATAGACTTTAAATTCATCCAAGTTGCTGTGAAGTCCATAATTTTGTCCTTCTTTATGGCTGTGTAATATTCCATCATGTATATGTTCCATATTTTTTTTTAATCCAATCCACTTTTGATGGGCAGCATGGTTGGTTCCAGGTTTTTGTTATTGTGAATAGTGCTGCAATAAACATGCATGCACAAGACAAATTAATTAGACAATGGCAGGAATATGGGAAAGCACAGAGGCTATAAAGAGAGAAGCAATTAGGAAATGAAACCCCAAGCCATTCATCTATTTACCAAACAGTATGGTGCTCCGGACTGTGTTGGTACTAGGACTACAAAGATTAGTAAGATGTGATCACTGCTCTCAAGTAGTTCCAAAGCAAGGAGGGAAGACCACTGCATAAATAATTCAAAATCAAGTGCCTTTCAGGACAAGGGATGGAGAAGAGTTCTCCTGGATCAGGTTGGTGGTAGTAGTGAGAGAAAGAGCCAGATTCTCTGCTAGAATCTGACCCACCCTGTCCAAACAACCCTTCCAGCCAGTATTCTGTATTGTACAT
The DNA here is from genome assembly GCA_963574415.1 of Tarsius wallacei. NCBI lineage: Eukaryota > Metazoa > Chordata > Mammalia > Primates > Tarsiidae > Tarsius > Tarsius wallacei. Next base: position 11,113 of record CAUYQG010052723.1, read on the forward strand.
CCCTGATAAAGGTTTTCTCCCGGTGAAACGATAACAGAGTATTACTTTGAAATAACCCATATCAGGATACGAATGAGGATTAAAGGTCAACATTTTGGTACTATGGAGGGTCTGTGGTTTTGGTTGTCAAGGAAGTGCAGTTCCACACATGGTCATTCATCCATATTCTACTCTAGGGGGTCAGAAAAAGGGCTGTGTAAATCGCCTTTTGCTGTGAACGCAGTCATGGGTAGTTGAGGTTCTCACATCTTGAATAAGTACGTTTAGTGATCAAGTTGTACTCTTCAATCTTTTAAAACTGTTGACTTTTGCAGGTTCGACTTTTATCAAGCCATTAGACTTAGGGCTAGGAACATTTGTTCAGAAAATCTGCATCTAGTCTCAATGAAAATAAACTTGCATTCCTCCTTCAAGAATGAATTCCAAGTAGATTTTGCTTTGAGATAATTAGAATATCATTTGGTGAGCAATTTAATCTCAGCCTTCTCTCTCTTTGAAAAGATAAAAATGAAGAGAGACACATAGGCTCCAGAGTGTCTTGTCTCACATTTGTGATCCATAGCACATTTTTTAAATGGAGGTAGCAGAGGGAGCACGGGCCAAGAGGCAGTCTGTTCTCATTTATTTATTGGCTTTGAGTACTTCAGTTTGCTCATCTGTAAAGAAACAAAGCAACACCCATTCTCCAAGCTCAGAGTTTTAAAAAATATACAAATTAATTAGTGTGAATGTTTAAAATGTAAGGCATGCCAAAAAAATTACAGTGGCATTTATTTTTCAACAGCTCATCCCAACCATAACATCATGGAGGGTCTTGATTTTGATGGTAGCCCTCATCCAGTTCTGTGTGTCCTTTTTTGTGGAGGTAAAGTAATTTCTGTATGGCTCTTAATATTCTTCTGGAAAGATAATAAAAGGTCTTATTCTCAAAGGGTACTCATTTTTAGAACAACCACTTTAGTCCCCCAAAATGATAGTTATTAAGAATTTCTTAAAATGCTACATGTACTTTGGGGGGAAATTCCTTGAAGAACAATGTAAAATTCTTTGAAGTCTGCATAGAAGTGTTCTTGATGTCTTCTGCATAGAAAGCAAAACATCAATTAACTCTAATTTTGTTTCATACAAAGGCACTGTGTTGTTCTTTTCTAATAGTCCCATTAATCTAGTAGACTCTACACCACATGACCCTCCAGCTCTAAAATTCAGTGAGGTCTTTTAGAGTGTCTTCAGAATACTTTCCCTAAGGAAGAAGAGAAACCACTGATCATTCTAGCCAATTCCTATTCTTGAAGGGTTTCCCCTATAGTATTTTTCTACTCAGTGTCACTTAATGACCTTACCCACTCAATAAAAGGCTTGGGTGCTATCTTTTAAAGGAAGATTTAAAAAAGAAAAATTCATGTAATGTAAACCCCTTGGGAAAAGTGATCAACCACATGTTAAAATTATATAGTAGACAAATATCTCATTGTATTACAGTATGTGTAAAATTTCTCATACTCTAACTCAGGGATTCCATTTTTAAGACTGTATTAAAAAAAACCCAAAAGGAGAGAAAAAGATTACATGTATGAAGGTATTCATTATAATATTATATATAGTAGCAAAATATTAGACATAAGTGTTGTAGAGATACTGTTTGTTCTTTAGCTATACAGCATTTTGAAAAAGTGATAATCATTAAAATGATTATTAAGAATACTGTAGCTGTGTTCTTATCACAATAAAATAAAAACCTTAAAGGCTATACTACATAAAAATTGTGCATCACAGAAAGTCAAGTATAAACAAAAGAGGACTGCAAAATTTGATAAATTTTATTATTATAAAGGTATGAAAATTGTGTGGCATCTGACAAAGAAAAAACACTCAACAAATAAAAAAACAACCATTTAATTTCTAGAGTTCACCCATTCATTCAACAAAACTTTATTTGGTACCTTCAAAACAGGTGGCAAGTAACAGAACTAATGTTGTTGTTTTTTTTTTAACTTTTCTTGTTTTGAGCACATTATTATTGTTATCATTTCTGTCTGACAGTAAAATAACTCTTAGTAAATCACTGGCCAGGATTTAACTAGAAAATTTGTGGAAATGAGAGGCTGTAAGGTTTTGGCAGATTTTGAACACAAGCACCTTCTCGCTTCTTAAAGGAAATTACTAGGAGACTTGAAAAAGGAGAGGTAACTGAGGACACAGCAGCAATGAGCGCATTGCAGGGGAAGGCCTGGGGAAGCTGGCCGCAGTTGGGGGCAGGCCTGGCTGCAGGGGGATGTATGTGCATGTGCATGACAATTTGATTGTTATTCTCACCTGACTTTCCAGGATGCCATCCTTCAAAATCGAGAGCTCTGGCTGTTGATCAAAAAAATATTTGGATTCTACTCTAAAAGTCAATATAGGAACTGGCAAAAAAAGCTGGCAGAAGACTCAACCTGGCCTCCCACAAACAGGACAGATTATTCAGGCGATGGTAAAAATGTATTCTACATCAACAGAGGCTATGAAAGCCATGAACAGATTCCAAAAAGAAAACTCGAATTGGGAGGCCAAACCACAGAACAGCATTTTTGGACTAGGCTGTAATCAGAATTGTCATACATGCTGCACAGCATTGCCTTTTTTCCCCCCAAATTAAAACATTGTGGCAAGTGATGATAGTCTTCCCGTATATTTGCATTCAATCACGTTTCTCAATGCATTCAACCTTGCAGCAAGGACCACAGATATGCTTATTTTGATTACATCCTGTACCATAAGTGAAAAGAAACGCATTTCCTGGATTATCATCTTTAATAAACTTTATTCACATGGCATAGCATTATTTTGTTTAAAATGCACAACTTTCATGGTACTATAGTGAAATAATGTAGTATGAATATCAACAGAAGAAAGAAAAACTGAAGAAATGCTTGGTCTTTATATGTTTTACTAACATATTAATCATTACAAGTTTACTTAAGTCTTATATTCATTTGTGAAGAACATTTATGAACATATCTTTTTCCAAGGTCACAATTCCTCCTTGTGTTTCTTTTGTATGACTTTACTAGAGAAACAAGAATTGGCATTTGCTTGAGAGAACTCACCCCTAACTACAGTAAGCCAGAGTTGTGTGGAAGTGGAGAACGATGGAGTTGTTAGTTCCATACGATCTTGGCATGGACACAGCCAATATCTAAGCAAATGTCCCAAAAGTTTGGCATCTCTCAAGGTATAGTGCTTTGGAGCTGGAAGGTTAACAGCAGACAACAAAGCTAATAAAATAAACTATTAAAAGGTGCTTTCCACTTAAAGAAGCATGACACCTTTATTCTTTATTACTGACACATAGAAACCTCAAGTTCTAACTCTAAAAGGTGGCCGGAACTCCACATTGTTTATCTTAAAAACAGTCTTAGGGAAGGGACTTCTAATGTTTTTGTTTCTGCTATATGGCAATTCTCAGGCTACTAAACAATCTTAAGTTCTGTTTCATCTGTTATTATCTAAAACATGTTATTAGATGCACATTAGATACCACATGAAAGGGTGCATCCTTTACAAATATATTTTGTACACTAGTACTTTTTTTATATATTTAATAAATATAATTATCTATTGTTATATAATTGTATTAATATTACATGCATTATATAATATATATGATTATATACTATATATGGCTACATATATGACTATACATATATGCATATGTGTGTGTGTGTGTGTATAGTCACCCTGTGAACTTGAGAGAAATTTCTAGTAAACATTTAAAATTACCTACTAGGCTCTCATAATGAAAAAAATCTAATTTTGCTAATTTAATAGATCATAGGCAATTAGCTAACCAGTACAACTCTGTGTCCCAATTATGTGCCTAATACCATGATAAATGAATCCAATGTAAGATAGCTTTGAGTTTACAATTCTGAAATCTTTAGGACTGACAACTGTTTCAACATGCAATGTTCTATGTAGTAAATCACATTATAAACATTGTTATAGAAACCAGCAGCATACATGCCAACTCCTTTAAAGAACAAACCCTATGATTACATTTTGTTTGCTTTTTAAAATTTCTTATGTTCACAGCTCTTTGGAGAGTGATAATTTTCAAAACGTGTCTAATTTAATGGTTATTAATGACAAAGACAAAAAATTTTAAAAATAAGAGATTTTTAGCTTATGATTAAGAAATGTCAATCTAGAAAAATATGACAGCTCAGGTTCCTTGAGTTGACATCTGTATTTAGTAATTTGGCTTTTAGAATGAAGATTTGATTGATACACTATGACATTTAAATAGCATAAAAATGTTTTTTTAAGGAATATGGATTTTTAAAAAATGTATAGCATTTTTTTCTTTTTCTTTTTTTTTTTTTTTACAGTTTTTTCAACAACCTATTAGGTATCTGGTGGGTAATGATCTTCATTTCACAATTTTTTTGAAAATGATAAAGCTGACTGCTAAAAATATGCTCAGAGAAAGGTTTAATAATTTGGGGGAAATTGTTTGATAAAAGCACAATGAACATGGTCACATATCAAATAATCATGGATTAAAAAAACAAACTGGACAGTCGTAAGCTGCCCATGAAGAGTGGCCATTTTATGGGAAACTGATGACTTTGTGAGCTTACCTCTAGGGTGAAACCTACTGCACCCTCAAACACTACTAGTGGGAAAATGAATCCATCAATTTAATTTAAAAGTACATTACCCCACACAGTCTTCTGGAGTGCAGACATCCAGAATTCTCTAGGAAGGTTTAACTTGAGGATCTTGGGAGTTCCCTCTTCCACTGGTTGGTACTATAATTCTTCCACATCCAACTCTCCTGCTTTGGGTTAAGATTTGCCCTCTGTAGACATCCTCCTACCTTGAAGAAGACACTCACACCTCCCCAGAAGACCAGGAGAGGAAGAGAGTTTGGGGGTTATCCAGAGACTGAGTTGGTCCCATAATAAAGACAGGACATTCATCAGGGGACAAGAAGGGAAGAGAGTGTGCTATAGCACACAACCCCTTCCTTATCATTACTATTAACCCTGCAATTAGCTTGTGGAGTATTTCTGGTCCTGGGTTAAATCTAAATCAGTGTAATAGCTCCAAGACTTTCACCGAGCTTAGTTACTTTATCTACCATATTCCTAGTTTCTTCATTGCACCTTCCCCCAGTATTTACTTGAACTTTTCCTTTATTTAATGCCATGCTTTTGATGAAAGAATGAGACAGATGCCATTGGCTGGTGGTATGATTTACAGGTAATGCTATATCTGATGTAATCCTAGGGTACAGTCACCTGCACTCCACCTTTACCCACCTGCTGCCACCAAGAATTACACTGGAATTATATTAAAAAGTAATTTCTTTAATCCAACACATAGCCAATAAAATGCAAGAATAAAATCATGACACTCCTTGACTTGCAGCAAGTCTTAAAAAGTAATATGAGGCCGGGCTCGGTGGCTCAGCCTGTAATCCCGCACTTTGGGAGGCCGAGGTGAGTGGATTGCCTGAGCCTGCGGGTTCGAGACCCACCTGGGCAACTTGGCGAGACCTCATCTCTACAATAAATCAAAAAACTAGCCGGGCGTGATAGCGCACGCCTGTAGTTCCAGCTGCTTGGAAGGCTGAGGTGGAAGGATCGCCGGAGCCCAGCAGGTCGAGGCTGCGGTGGCCGGGAGCGTGCCACTGCACTCCAGTCTGGGTGACACAGTGAGACTTCAACTCAAAAAAAAAAAAAAAAGTAATATGAGACATTATTTTCTAAATATGGCACATCAAACCAACATTGAATGATCTCTTGCCAAGGTTAAAAGGTCAAACCCTTGAAAGACTTCAAAATCCAAAGGAAGTAATGTAACACTGTAG